>PVIW01003571.1:0-76399 GCA_004026585.1 Noctilio leporinus
CCCCCCAACCCCTTTCCCCCTGACCACTGAAGGCCTATTCACTGTATTCCTATATTTGGTTCTGTTTTGCTTGTTGTTAGTTTTGTTCATTATTGTCCTGTAATGGGTGAGATCATATGGTATTTGTCCTTCAGTGACTGGCTTATTTCACTAAGCATGATACTCTCCAGTTCCATCCATGTTGTTGCAAAGGGTAGGAGTTCCTTTTTTCTTTCTGCTGTGCAGTATTCCATTGTGTAATGTACCAGTTTTTTGATCCAACCACCCACTGATGGGCACTTAGGCTGTTTCCAGCGCTTGGCTATTGTAAATAGTGCTGCTATGAACATAGGTGTACATAGGTTCTTATGAATTGGTGTTTCAGGATTCTTTGAGTATAGTCCAAGTAGTGGAATTGCTGGATCAAAAGGCAGTTTCATTTTTAGTTTTTTAAGGAAACCCCGTACTGTTTTCCACAGTGGCTGCACCAGCCTACATTCCTATCAACAGTGCACGAGGATTCCCTTTTCCCCACATCCTCGCCAACACTTGTTGTTTGTTGATTTGTTGATGACTGCCATTCTGACAGGTGTGAGGTGGTATTTTATTGTGGTTTTAATTTGCATCTCTCTGATGACTAGCTATGTTGAGCATTCTTTCATATGCCTCTGGGCCCTTTGTATATCTTCCTCAGTGAGTTGTCTGTTCAGGTCCTTTGCCCATTTTTTAATTGGGCTGTCTGTCTCCCTGCTGTTGAGTCGCATTAGTTCTTTATATATTTTGGAGATTATGGAATGCTTCACGAATTTGCGTGTCATCCTTGCGCAGGGGCCATGCTAATCTTCTTTGTATCGTTCCAATTTTAGTATATGTGCTGCCGACTGAGCACAGAAAATGAAACTTTTTAATCAACTCCTTTTAACTGACTTACTTTTAGAATAGCAGAAACAGCAAATTTAAAATGTAACATTTTTAATCATCTCCCTTTGATTTTTTAATAGATTTATACAATTCACATACTGTACAGTTTACCTATTTAAAGTATACAACCCAATAGTTTTTACTATCATCAGAGTTATGCAACCATCACCATAATCAATTTTAGAACATTTTCATCCCCACTCAAAAGAAATCCTATACCCACTTATAGTCCCTCCTCCTTTTCCCTCAAGCTTCAGATGTAAGCAACAATTAACCTCCTTTCTATCTGTATAGATTTGTCTATTCTAGACTAATCATATGATATGTGACCTTTTATATCTTGGTTTACTTCACTTAACATAATGATTTTGAGTCTCTTCTTGTAGCATATATCAGTATTATATTCCTTGTTATGGCTGAATATATCATTGTATTGGTACATTTGACTTATTTATTAGCTGATGGACATTTTGATGGTTTTTACTTCTCATTTCTTTCTGTTGAGAAAGGTAATCTTTTCTAGAAAATTTTTTTGAAATACAAATTTAGAAGTTTGATTTGTAAAAGGTAAAGAAAGATGACTTTATAAGACTCTCGGTTTTGTCACTTACTCATTTAGGCCCTAAGAAAAAATTTAAAGCTCCCCAAAGCAAGGTTTCAGCAACTAGCTTCTCTGAAGAAAAAGAGGTTAGAATGGTGCCACACGGCCTGATTCTACCAGCTCATCACAGGGCCAGTCCTGCCATGGGGAAAGAAGAGCCTGGTCCTCAGGAGCTACAAGAACCTGAAAGCTACCCCCTGGGTGATGAAACCTCCAGTGACCTGGACCTTGAGCAACTCATGGAAGATGCTGGGAAACAGCCAGAGCAGAGGGTGGAGTCACAACATAGAGACAACACAGAGTTCACCTTCTTTGAAGAGTAGTCCTGTGCTCTTGTGTTCTCTCTCCTCCTCCTGGGAGTAGGAGGGGGAGCCTCTCAGAGGGTCCCAGAGACTTAATGGGATTGGTCATTGACTACAAGATTAAAAGTCAGAGTTGTATGGTTTATATGTTAATAAAATTGGTTCCTTCCCTAATTGGTTTGGTTTATCTCTAACCACATGCTTCTTTTACCTTCTCTCCCTCCTCCTTAATGTCAATGTGGCACATCATTGTTGCTGGCAGGAGAACTGCACAGTATAAAAATCTTGGAGGAGTACACTGAGAAGGGCAGGTCTAGGTTCAAATCTGGCTCTTCATTTACTAGCTGTGTGGCTTTAGGAAAAAGGATTATAACGATTCTGGTTCTTTGTTTTATGTCTCAAATGAGCATATCTAATACCGCTGAGGGTTGTTGATGTTTAAATGAGGTGATGCATAACAAAATACGTACCAGTTATTCTTTTCTTTCCTTCTTTTTTTTAAAATTTTATTGTTGTTGTATTACGTCCATCCCCTCATACCAGTTACTCTTGTAAGGGAAGTAGAATGGTTAGACTGGGGACAGATCTTGGGTTCTGGGCTGCTTCCCACTGTTTGGGGACATACTATATTATTTCCAGGCCTGAAACAGTCACTGGACTAGAGGAGGGATCTTGGATGTTGGGTGTGTGCTATCTATTACGGTGCATATTCGGTGAGAAGGACAGAAGTTGAAGGTGACATCATTTTTCTCCTTAGATGTAGTCAAGTAAATCCTATAGGTTCTTTAAGAAGTTGAAGAGGGAACTGGAGCAGATAGCTATTTTTCAGGTCCTTGGTGGCCTTCAACCCCTGTTGACTTCTGAGTTATCTGTGTCTGGTTGGAATTATTTTTTTTAATTTTTTTTTTTTATTGTTCTATTACAGTTTTCCCAATTTTCCCTCCATTGCTCCCCACTGCCTTGCCCCTGCCCCCATTCCCATAGTCAATCCCTGCCCTGTTGTCCATGCCCATGGGTCATTTATACTAGTTTCTTGACTAGAGCCTTTCCCTTCTTTCCCCTTTCTTCCCCTCCCCCACCGTGGTCACTGTCAGTCTGTTCCTTGTTTCCATGCCTCTAGTTCTATTTTGCTTGTTTGTGTGTTTTGCTCATTAGGTTCCTTTATTAGGTGAGACCACATGGTATTTGTCTTTCACTGCCTGGCTTATTTCACTAAGCATAACACTCTCCAGTTCCATCCACGTTGTTGCAAAAGGTAGGAGTTCCCCTTTCTGCTGCATAGTATTCCATTGGCTGGGATTATCATGGTAGGTGGTGAGCCCTCTGATGGGCTTACTCTAAAGAGGTCATGATTCAGTTCCACTTGTTAGACCTTCAGGGTAGAGTATAAGGTCTCTCCCTGGGGGCTCTTGTGGAAAAGGTTGCTGGGAGGTGCTGATGGTGAGGTTGAGCTGGAGAGGGCAAGGGAGGCATAGAGGATGCCATCAACCTGGGTGAGAACAGAAAGAGAGGAAGTTAGAAGTGGGGGGAGCCGAGCTTGTCTTAGAGCAATCACCCCACACCTAAGAGCCCTGCCAGTGCCACAGACCTTCTATTCTATCCACCCCACCTTCTCCAAGCTTCTCTTTAATTTGTTCAGTCTCTAGTCCGAGTCGCTTACCTTAGGGTCAAGCTTGGGGTCTTCATGTTGCCCTAGAAAAAAAAACATGTACCAGGGTCAGGTGGTATGGCAGCCAGGGTAGAAAAATGGGCAGAGGCTCAGCAGTGAGGTCATCTGCTAATTGAGGACCAACGTCATTGTGGGAGGGATGAGTGAGGCATGGAAAAGAGGAACAAGCTGAGGGCCACATGTGTGGGGAAGAAGGGCCAAGGTCGGGAGTGATGGTGGTGTAACTGACCTTTATGTCCAACGTTCTCATATTTCTCCTCTTCAGTGTTGTGGAAGGATCCCCTGCATGGGAAGGAGAGGGTGGGAAATGTCAGAGACTGAGCAGAAAAGAGTTAAAACCTGCATCAGGCTGGTTTTCTTGGAGTGGGGTGAGGGTTGCTCTGCAACCTGCTTGGCTATACTTAGAAGGTGTGGACAATGGTTTGAGGCTCCCAGAAGGAGGCTGTCTGGAAGAGCACTGGAAGATGATTTGTGGTGTAGCCCAGGAGAGGTTCCTGAGTGCCAGCAGGAGGATGATAGGGAAGCTACTTTTGTAGAAAGGGGGCACAAGAAGAAATCAGCAGGGTGAGTTCCTTCCTGTCCCCTCTGCTGGTGCTGCCTCAGTTAAGAATGGAAAAGGAAAACAATGAAGGTCATTTCACAGCCTCTCTGTGGGTGCTCAGGCCTTGGTCCCCAGGAGGAGACACCTTCCTGGGAGGGGACCCAGGAAGGCAGCTGGCAAAAGTCAGAGAGGCAGAGAAAGGAGGGAGGGAGACTTAGGGAAGAAGGAGTGTGGCAATGGAAAGAAAGAGAAAAGGAAACTGGTGGGAGGGTGAGGAGCCTGAAAGGGGAGCCAGGCACAGACATGAGGCCAGGCTGGGAGCTCCTTGGGGAAGGTGCTCCAAGAAAAGGCAGATGGTAGAGGTGAAGGAGACAATGATTCTTGTGGCCCCTTTGGGCACCTCAGCAGGGGAAAGGCAGATTGGATAATGAGCAAGAAAGAGGAAGAAGTATGGAACAGGAAGGAACAGGGACAATGATGTTCCAGGTGGAAAGAAAACAAGATGGACAGAAGGAAAAACCAAGAATTGGCCATGAAAAAGAGGAGAAAAGGAAATGCCAGAGATAGAAAAGGGAGATGTTCTGAGAAAGAATCGGAGAAACTGCTGGAACCCCCTAGGTCCTGTTCTCGATCTTTTTGTTTTTTGTTTGTTGTTCTTAGGAGCTGGAGCCTCAGGAAATAAAGAGCTTAGCCTGTTAGGGATGTATAAGGATGTTGATAGGAAAGTCAAGGATGAGAGCAGCTGCGGAAGGGTCCCTCTCACTGTTTCATAAGGACACTTCTTGTTCCCCAAACCAGCCCCCCTCCCCCTTAGAGGACAAGCACTCACCTGGCTGGGGCTCTTGCTTTAGTCTGAAGAGCTGTAGAGGAATCAACAGCATGTCAGTGTGCCACTCATGAACTGCATCTCTGCTCCTGCCTTTTCTGCTCAGTCCTACCCTGAGACCATCCTTGGAGAAGCCAGGGCTACAAAGCAGCTCTGCTGAAGCCCATGTGGGAAAGGCCTAGGACTCAAAGCCAGCACCCAGTTGGCACCCTAAAGCCACCCACATCTGTCCTGCTATTGTTCCCAGCACCAAATCGGGGGAGCTCTCTGCACCCTGTGCTGCCTTCACCCTGCTAAGTCTCCCTCCCTTTCCCGCTACTTCCCTTCCCTTTCCTTGAACTCCCTGCAACCCCTCAACTTGCTCCTCCCACTCCTGGGTCCTGGTCACCCACCTTCTCCCTCTCCCATCTTGGCACAGGCACCATTGCTCCCTCCTGCCCTGACAAACCAGTCTTGTCTTTCCTTCTGAGTGGTGGTTATTTCTCTCTCCCACCTCATGAATCTCATGGCTGGAATCTATGTTTGTTTGCACTGTAACCTGTTATCTGTTTCCACTGAGGACTCTGTCCCCCACCTCTGAACGCACAAACATTACTAGCTCCCCTCCAGACCCTCTTCAAGTCTCTCTACAGCATTTCTCAAGCATATGGCCCCTGGTTCACACACATCCTCTCCACCATCCGCCACCCTCCTAGGAGAGCTCATCATCCACAGAAACGATCCTTAACACACTGGGCTCACCCGACCTCCCAACTCCAGTCACCTCCACTCCACTCAGCCATACCCTGGACTTTGTTTTTTTAATCACTGGGAATGAGAAACCTAAAATATTATAGGCTAGTATCCTTTTTTTTTGCTACAACTTTCTTTCCTCCCAGCTCTCTTTGGTCATCTTCCCCCTACACTTGGGCTTTGACCACCCTGAGCTCTTGTACCCTGACAATCCACTTTCTTTCAGGTTACGCAGGTTATGTGAGTCTCCACTCTCCACTCGGGCCCTTTCACTGGCTCCTTGACCTCCTGAGTTTCCCTGTCCTGCCATACTGAGCTGACAAATCTCCAATCCTCCATGAGTCTATGACATGGAGTACTATTTGCCTTATCCAATATCCATTCACCTCTTCTTCCTCAGTTATAGAACCTTGATTTTATTTGGAGTGGCAGTCTGCTATCCTACTGATAAATGTGGAACATATGACTAAATTCTGGTCAATAAGATATAAGGGGAAGTGTGGGTAGGATTTCCAGGAAGGCTCTTGGATCTATAGTCCATTTCCTTTTCATCTCCAACCATCATCCTTACCCTCAGGATGACAGGCAACTGGGGCATAATCTTTTTGACCTTCCTTCCTTTGTTTCCTGCTTGGATTCAGAAGTAATGTCTGGGGTCTTAGAGGCCACCTTGGACCGTGAGGCAAACTTCAGGATAGAAGTCAGTATCTAGGAACAGTTTGTGTAAAGGTAGGAGCCTGAGTTTCTAAGCACAGGAGCTTCTGCTATCTGCTTCCAGATCTTTTTAAATGAAACCCTCTTGTCTTATTTAAACCATTGTTACTTAAGGTTTCTTGCGCTAGCAGGTGAGCACAAGTCCTAACGAATAAATCCTGAAGATTTCTAAACTGCATGGTTAAATACTGCTGGGGAAAAACAACTCTGTGGTTTGATGCTTTCACAGCTTTATGGCTTCTTATCTGAGTCCTTAAGTACAATCTCTTGTTTCCTTGCTGACTACATCACATTTTCTCTTCCTCTCTGATCATCATCCTTACTTTCAGAAGAAACCACTGCAGTGTTTTCTTTGCAGAATGTTTTTAAAATCTCAATTTTTATGAAATTGAATTTATCAATATTTTTATTTATTGCTTTGGCTTTTATGTCTTTCTTCAGGAGGTCATCTCCCCACAATGGCTCCAGCACTATGTATTGAATTACTCATCTTTCTCTATTAATTAGAAATTTTACCTTTTAATTTACTAAGTTCCTGAATATATTTGGGGCTATTTTTTATCCTGCCTATATTTGAGTTTTTTCTTTTCTTCCATTAGTTTATCAGTTATGTTTATTTATTATGATAGCATTGCATCACTTTAATTATTGCAGCTTAATAATTACGTGCTAATGCTCATCTAGTGCTTATTCTGTGCCAGAGTCTATTCTAAATTCATTATGTGTAGTTGTCATGACCACCCCCTGGGTAATTACTATTATTATCCCTATTTTACTGATGAGTAAATTGAGGCATAGAGTTGACCCACCCAGGATTGACTGCAGGCAGTCAGATTCTATGCTCTTTACCTTCGTGCTTTAATATCTAATAGGGCAAATTTTGTTGCAAGTTTTAAAAAGTAATTTCAAATCTATTTTGATGCTGTTGGGACATAAGTAATTAATGCCTCTAGCCCTGTGCCCTCTTTGAGCTGTAAACACATACATCCAAATTTCTGATGGACATCTCTACTCAGGTGCCACACAGGTATCTCCAAAGTAACATATCTCAAACATATCATCTTTCCAAACTTGGCCTTTGACCTCCTAAGTCACCTGAATAAGGTTTCATTACAATCTTATTCACCCAAGTTGTAAACATGGGACTTCTTTCTGCTCCCTCACCCCTATGTCAATCTAATCACCAAGAAGATTCCTTCTTAACCTTTTCCAGAATCTGACTCTCTCCATAGATCTAGGTATCTGCAAGGTAAAGTGAGGTTGCCACTTGGCTGCTTCATGTCTTCTTCTCCCATCTTCTACCTCTTTCATAGCACTGAGCTACTTACAGTTCCCAGAATGGTTTCCTTTGCTTGGAAGAACAGAGATCTCTATACCATCCTCACCACTTCCCTGGCTAATTCTTTGAGACTTTTTGCAGTGTTACTTCCTCTGGGAAGTCCTCCCTGATTCCTCTCCTTCTTCCCAGCCTACTGTAGCTCTTTTTAAGTGAGGCAATCAGCCCTTGAGGCACCTCCAGTCCCCTTGGAGTTCTGTGAAAGCAGGGCCTCTGCTTCATTTACTTATATCTCCAGTCACAAGCCAGGCCTGAAAAAGGGGTTCCCCACTAGTGCTTGCTGAGCTGAGCCAACTTCCTGTCCCTTCTGTTCTCTCCTTCCATGAAACAAAAGGTCAAGAAACAAGACAGTTCTTAATAAAATGATCAGACTTGTGGAGAGAAGCTGGTCTGGAGAGGTGGTTCTCAAACTTGGTCACTCACAGGCACCACTTGAGGACACTGTTAACAATGTATATTCCCAAGTCCATACCCTACCCCAGCAAGGATTGGCATTTTTAACAGGCACCTGCGGTCATTCTAACACAGATAGGTTTAGAGAAACACCTGGTTAGGAATCTTGGGGAGAGAGTGGGGCCTTTGACAACTTACCTTTGTTTCTCCTCCACCTGAGGTAGACCATCAGTCCCAAAATTGCGAGTATGAACACAGCACCTGCCAGTGCCATACCAACTATAGCTCCTAGGGTCAGGGGCTGAGACCCTGAGTTTTCTTTGTTTCCTAAGGTGGTGGTGATGGTGCTCGTGGGGCCCTCTGTGGACTTCTCCGAGGCTGAAAAGACATGAGAAATAAACAAATTCTCTCTTGAAGGACTGGAGGTGTCTGGGTGACACTGTCATGTCCTGTCCCCTGTTTGAGGAATATTGAGTGTGGGGAGTAATCCCTTAATGCTCTCACACCAGGAGGGGATTAGCAAAATGAAACATTAAAGGCTGAGAATACACATCACTCAGTTTAAATCCTGACTCTACCACCAATCAGTGGTATGATCTCAGAATCTCATTTCATCACCTACAAATAGGGATAACTAGATCACATGATTAAAAATAATATTTATTGTGGCAAAAGCCACATAATAGAAAATTTACCATTTTAACCATATTTAAGTGCATAGTTCAGTGACATTAAGGATGTTCACATTGCTGTGCAACCATCACCACCATCCATCTCCAGAGCTTTTCCTTCTTTCCAAATTGAAAATCTGTCCCCATACAGTCAATTATATTTTCTAATAACGATGCATGGTGTCAGAAGGATGTGAGATTTATCAGGATGATCACTTAGTTGTGTAATGTCTAATCAATGAGGTGTACACCTGAAGCTAATATAACAATGTATGTCACCTGTAATTTAAAAATTTTTAATTACTAAAAAATAAATTAAAAATATATTTGACTCTGTCAACAAAACAAAACAGTAGAATAGAATGGAGAGACCAGAAATCATACTATACTACAAAAGAACACAGAAGCTAAATCTATGAATCAATGAAAAAGAAAAAAAAATTCAGTAAATCAAAAAAAAAGGATTGAGACAATTGATTCATTTTTGGTATACAGATTGATTTCCTTATCTGCTTCAAATCATATAACAAAATAAATTCTCACTACATTGAAGAGTTTTATTGTGAAAAGAAATCATTACAAAAGTTAGAAGAAATTAAAGTATTTTCAACTCATAGTGGGATATAGGATTTTGGGCTTAGAAATGAAAGCAAAAACAAAAAAAAAATTGCAAAGGATAATACTATTAGATTTGGCTATAAAAGAAAACGTCTGTATTTTAAAAAATTAATAAGCCAACCACAAACATATTTGTTGAAAATATTCCTTTAGTGTGATGTTTTTTAAATCTATTTTTAGAGAGAGGGGAAGGGAGGGAGAAAGAGAGGGAGAGAAACATCAATGTGTGAGAGAAACACCAGTTGGTTGCCTCTTTATGAGCCTCTGGATGGAATCTACAACCCAGGCTTGTGCGCTGATGGGAAATCAAACCAGTGGCCTTTCACACTGCAGTACAATGCCTGACAAACAGCCATGCCAGTCAAGGCAGTGAGGTCTTTACATTATAGTACTTGAATTAAAAACATTTCTTTTAATTACTTGCCTGTTTTTTAAAAATAATGGGCATTAATATCCTATCAATTGCATGAATTGAAAAATTAATTTACTGATAAAATAGTTAAATGAAATGTGACTCAGAAAAATGAGAAAAGGAAGAATTAGGGAGGGAAAAGGCGAAATCTAAAAAAAGACAACAGGCCCTGGCTGGTAGCACAGTGGATAAGGTGCTGGCCTGTGAACCCAAAGGTTGCAGGTTCAATTTTCCCCAGCCAGGGCACATAACCAGGTTGCAAGCCAGGTCTCTAGTCAGGTCTGTGGCTGGAGGCAGGTGAAACGCAACCATACATTGATGTCTCTCTCTCTGCCTCTATCCCTTTCCCTCTTTCTAAAAATAATGAAATAAAATACTTAAATAAATAAATAAAGAAAGAAAGAAAGGCAACATCCCTGACTGATGGCTAATTGGAAGGGTACTGGCCTGTGAACCCAAAGGTCACAGGTTCAATTCCCAGCCAGGGCACATAACCAAGTTACAAGCCAGGTCTCCAGCCAGGTCTGTAGCTGGAGGCAGGTGAAAGGCAATCATACATTGATGTCTCTCTCCCTCTCTGCTTCCCTCCCTTCCCCTCTCTCTAAAAATAATAAATTTAAAAAAATATTAAAAAAAAAAAAAAAAGAAGAAGAAAAGTAGCTCTGGCTGGTAGCTCAGTGGCTAGGTGCTGGCCTGCAAACCCAAAGGTCGCTTGGTTTGATTCCCAGCCAGGGCAACATAACCAGGTTACAAGCCAGGTCTCCAGCCAGGTCTGTAGCTGGAGCCAGATGAAAGGCAACCATACATTGATGCTTCTCTCCCTCTCTGCCTTTTTCCCTTCCCTTCTCTCTAAAAATAATAAATTAAAAATTAAAAAGAAAGAAATAAAGAAAAGGCAACATCACTTAAAGGTGGCCATTTAAGGAGACATGGAGGAGGAACAGGAAGTATAAATTCAAGACTCTTTGTTTAATTCAGGTTGTGAGCTACTACATAACTGATCTAAAACCAGCTCTGCTGTCAAGACAGGGCAGTGGTTTATTCAGGCTGGAAGGAGTGATTCATCACTCCTTAGAGTTGTCAGTGTAAGTGATTATAAAAAGTGAATCCGTTTACACTGCACCACTTTATGCCTGGGTCTGGGAAAGAGGTCCTCTCCCACTGCCTGGAGACTGGTAAATTCAGGTTCAAGTTCCCATGCCCCAGTGAGTAATTCAGGAAGATCTATTAACGTAGCACATCCCATGATAGGTTAAAAATAGGACAAGACGATGGTGAAGTCAGTAGGTGAGACTGAGCAGCTAATGGTTAAGAAACAAGGCTGTGGGATTAAACTGGGTTGAAATTCCACCTGTACCATGATGGCAACTTTGTGCTTTGTATAGTTGAGACCTTGGTTTTCTCATCTAGAACAGGAAGATGATAGTGGTTCTTACTGTTACTGAGGGGTTGTAGTGCAGGTCAACCAGGGTGATGCGTACTAACATTTTCCCTTGGGATGTGGTCTGCAGTAAGTGGGAGCTGTCATTATTGCTGCAGAGGGGCCTCTCACGACTGGGTCAGAGACAGAAGAGGACAACACAGGTTTGTGTGGGGGAGGTGGGGACTTAGGGGGATTTGCTGTGAGAGCCAAAAAGGGTACAAAGGATGGAGATGGGGAATGAGAAGGTAGAGATGGGGGTGTTGAAGGCCATGTTCTGGGCAGCAGAGTAGGAAAAGGAAGCAGGGAGATTGGGAAAACAGGGGCCCAGGCAGGGGCATCCGTGGGCCCTTACTGTCCTTGTGGATACTGTGTACCTCCTATGTGTGCCGGCTGAGCCCATGGCTGTGGAGAGACACAGACATTGGGCTACCTGGGCCTCCACACACAGACACACGACAAAGGGAAGGCAGGCCATGTCCTGAAAAAGTCAAGTTCACCTAGAGGACGCAGGGCGAGGGCAGGGGCCCCAGCTTTCAGGGAGAAGGGGGGATAACCAGGGAGCCTGGGAGGTGCTGAAGCCTGGGGACAGGGCTGGGGTCTGGATCTGAAGTGGGCAGTGAGGGGCTTGGGCAAGGAAGGCAGCCCAAGTCTGGGGAAGATTATGGTGAAAAAGGTAAAGTTGGCAGAGGCCTGGGAAGGAGTCAGGGGCAGGGAGAGGGGTTTGAGAGAAGGGTCAGGAAGAGAGGAGCCTGTACCAGTCCTGGGGCAGGAGGGCACCAGTGGCTGGAGCAGCGGGACTCACCTCTGGTGATGGTGAGTTTGGTCCCGGAGATGGACTGCCACACCTGCTCGCCATTTCGCTGTGTGACCAAACGAACTCGGCAGAAGTACTGGAGCTCATCCTCCTTCCGCAGGTTAGAGATCCGGAGGGTGCCGTCCCTCCAGCCCTCTCTCCAGTGCAGGAAGAGGCGGCCCTTGTAATCCTTATGAGTGAAAGGTGGGGTTGTGTTGTAGATGAACTCCCCATGGAACTGTTTCCGCCTCCAGTATATTCTCACCCTGGGAACTGTGGCTAACTCCCAGGGGTGACAGAAGGAGAAGGGGATTTGGATGGAGCCACCCTCAGGGGCTGAGAGATGCTCTGGTTGGATGACCTCAAAAGGCAAGTTTGATTTGCATTTTGCTGAACCACCTGGAGGAGGGAGAAGGAGGCAGAGACTTTGAAGCCATTTGGAGAGACAAAAAAATAGACATACCATGGGCAGAAGTGTGACAGATGGTGGGACTGGCCCTCTGACTGGGTGTCCCCCCTCCAGACTTGGGGTAGAGAGGATGGTGAGGAATGTAGGGGACCCAGCACTGTGGGGCCAGCCCAGCCCATTGCTTGTTGTGGGTGGGAAGCCTATTTGGCTGCCCACGCAGACTCCTCTAGATGTCTGGCCACCGCCTCTCCTGGGGGCTCCCCAACAGGCCCCCTTTCCCCTGCCACAACCCTGGGTAGAGCCAGGGTGGTTCTGGCCACTCACCAGCCTGCAGAGCTGCTGACAGCAGCAGCAGAGGCAGCAGCAGGGGCAGCAGCAGGGACAGGCCCATGACCTTGCTCCCCTCCTGGGGATGAGGAGACAGGCAGAGTCTCCAGGCCAGCCAGGAGGCTCTATGCAGAAGCTGCCTCTGGGCAATCTGACCTCTGGGAGGGGCAGAATCAGGCTCCTTCAGAGGATGGGGGAGGTTGGGAGCCTTCCCCAAACACCCCTGCTCAAGTGACAAGCACTTCCTTTTTCATCTGGCTTCTTCTTTTCCTATATTGCAAAAGGCCCTATCTCGTGGTCAGTGAAAGAGAACCGTGATACAGGTCCCCCAGACCCCTTCTTCATGCTGAAGGGTGTGGTCCTGACCTCGGCTGCCTGAGACCTCTCTCCTCCCACCTCAGCTATCTGGGACTTCCTCATCTCCTGGGGGCCAGCCTCCATCTCTGTCTCTCTCCTTTTCTCTGCTTCTCTGTTTCTCTCATCCCAGGGGAAGGGGTGGCAGCAGGACCAGCTCAGCTCTTTCAAGAGAGGAAAGGCAGCTATGAGTTTCTGCTCAGCTACAGCCCCTGAGAGAGAGTAGAGGGAGAGACACTGATGGAGACGCGCCAGCCTCAGGTGCATCCAGCTTGCTCCTAGCCTTTCTCCCTCCCCTGCAGTCCTCAGGCAGAAACAAGATCCACAGGCCCTGTTCTGTTCCTCCTGTACATTTCACACCCTCCCTGAGGTTAAGAGGTGAGGGTGGTCTTACACTTCCAACTCCCTAGAGACTGGGTCTTCTGAAGGCCAAGCCTCAAGCCACAGCATTCAGGTCTGGACCTGCAGGGCCCTCTGTCTTCACCACTTCACACCCGAGGCAACCAAGGCTCAGAGACGGTGGGCCCCAAGTCCACTGCTCTCAGTGATGGGTCCAGCAGAGGAAGGGAGAGAGGAAGAGAGAGAAACACTGATCACAGAAGCATCAATTGGTTGCTACCCACACGAAACCACACTAGGACTGGAACTTGAAACCCAGGGATGTGCCCTCACTTGGAATTGAATCCGAAACCTTCTTTTTTTTTTTTTTTTTAATTTTATTTCATTATTTTTAGAAGGAGGGGAAGGGAGAGAGGCAGAGAGGGAGAGAGACATCAATGTATGGTTGCTTTTCACCTGCCTCCAGCCACAGACCTGACTGGAGACCTGGTTTGCAACCTGATTATGTGCCCTGGCTGGGGAATCGAACCTGCGACCTTTGGGTTCGCAGGCCGGCACCTTATCCACTGTGCTACCAGCCAGGGCCGAAACCTTTTGATTATAGGATGATGCTCCAACCAACTGAGCCATAGCAGCTAGGGCTCAAACTCTAGTCTTGCTAAGTCCATGAGGCTTCTGTTCCTTCTAGATGCTTCCACATGGTTGTTCCATAGAATCTCTGGGTCTAGATATTAGAGTGCAGAGCTCTGGGGGGTGAGCCCCAGGAGGCTGTATTTTTATAATGCTCCTTAGGTGATTCCACCCACAGTTGGGAGAGGCCTGGCCAATCCAGGTGGTCCCTGGACAGACAGGATTAAGACTCAGAGCAGTAATGAGTCACCTCAGTGACAGCCCCTGGGACCATCTCTCACGGAGGCCACTGCCGGCTTGTGACCTGTGGTGAACAGGTGAGAGTGGGGCCTGGGGCCTTTGGGACTCACAGGGGGCTCTGCCCACCATCTCCTCCCCAGAATGGGACTGACATCAACTTATGATTTCCTCAGAGGAAATGGGCTAGGTCTTCTGGCGATGAAAACAGCAGACAGACTTCCTTTTTTAATCAGCTTCTTCCCCGATCCTAACAGTTTTCTCCCACACTTCTCCCAAGGCCAGTCAGGCACCTCCCTGCCCCCTCATTTCCAGCTTTACCACATTCTGTGGTGGGTGCACTGTTATCTCCACTTCATCCATGGGGAAGTTGAGGCCTCAGAGCCTTAATATCATTAGTCGTCTGGACTGTGAAAAATGCTTGTGGATTTGTAACAGCTGGAAACGTGGGCAGAAAAGAGGACAGGGGACCCACTAGCTTCTCAGCAGGATCTCCAGAGGGTGGCCTACCCTGTCTGTGGGGTGACACTTGGGTTCCATTCTCACCTTGCCCCACTAGCTATGGGACCTAGCTGGACAGTCTCTTCCTTGCCAGGCTGCCCGAGGAGGGGCTGGACCCTACAGGGGCATCACTGCTCATTCCATTGGGCAGCACAGAAGTTTTACAAAATAGATTCTCAGTAACTTGCCCAGAGAACCTGCTGTGCAGATGCCCTCAGGCCATGCTGGTTCCATGTACAGCCTCTCTAGATGCAAGTTGCACATTTCATGCCATGTTCAGTCCCCTGGACCCAGTTGGATCCCCATGGAGCTATAAATTGTGAGACATGATTTCTACTTAGAGATGGCATCATGTAGTCTCCAGATTTGTTCATCCTTTCTTCCCCCAAAAGGAATGAGAGGGCCTGGGAGTTGCCTCAAGCTGTGGATCTACTCACAGCGGGGGCTTTGTGATGCAAAGGTGGGCAGAGCCCAAATGCAGCAAGTGGCCATTGGAGATGGGGTAGAAGCAGAGTTATAGGAGTGGGACAGAGTGAGCCATGGACCACATTTTGAGGACCACTGCCTAGATTTTCCCTAAGTTTCTCTGAGCTTCCATCCTCATTGACCATGCCCATCACAGTCTCACCCTTTACCCCTCCCTGGCACCTCATCTTATTATGTCCCCTACACTGCCCCCGCCCCCCAATCAGGAGTAAGGAAAATATCTGTTTTCACTATCTCCAGTCACTGTGCTGGAGGTTCTAGCTCTTGTGATAGAAAAGAAAACGAAATAAAATGGTTCTAACTGTATTTTCTGAGATTCTGTATGCATGTTTTGCATCCAGTCATCACAGGCTCAAGTGATGAGCAAAAAAAGGCTCCTTTCTTTCTTTCTTCCTTTCTTTTTCCTTCTTTCTTTCTCTCAGTACTCACCCAAGGACACACTGGTTTTTGGAAAGAGGGGAAGGGAGGGAAATATTGATGTTACCGACGTGAGATAGAAATATCAATTGGTGGGATTGACTTTGAGGGGAATGGTGTGTGGGGACGGGATGGAGGGGAGCAAAAAGGCGATGGATATAATACAGCAACAATAAAAATAAAAAAAAAGAAAGAAAGAAATATCAATTGGTGGCCTCTCATACACACCTAACCCACAACCTAGGCATGGGACCAAACCCATGACTTTTTGATTTATAGGATGATGCTCCAGCCAACTAATCCACATGGGCCAGGGCTGTATTTTCTTTTAAAAATTTTAAATATTTATTAATTTTTTTGAGAGGGAAACATTAATACGCTGTTCCACTTATTTATTCATTCATTGGTTGATTCTTGTATGTGCCCTGACCGGGGATCAAAACTGTAAACCTGGTGTATCTAGAGGATGATCTAAGTTCTGGCAAGATAGCAGAGGAGTAAATGGAGCTCCACCAATCTCCTCCCAGGTTGCATCTGGAATTACCTTTTTGGGAGAAAGTTGGCTGGAATTACCAACAGAACACCAGCTGGAAAGAAGTCCTATAACCACGGACAGAAGAGGGCGCTTCATCACAACGTGACTGGTAGGAATCACGGAAATGCAAGAGGGCTGGTTGGGCCACCAACAGAGGCAGCAGCTGAAGGGACAGAGCTGGGGGCTCCACCTGAGAAGGGGGGTTTCTGGTCCCCCAGCTGGGTGTCTCAGCTACAGAAACACTATGAGAGCAGAGCAGCATCCAGCTGAGAAGGGCGGAAAGCCCTGGAGTTGGCTGGCCTGAGAGAGCGCTGGAGACAGAGAACTACTAGGGTGACCACAACGAAAATACACTGGCAGCCACCTACCCTGGGCTCCAGCAGAGGGAGGTCAGAGAGACTGGAGACACCTTGGGAGAGTTTGCAGCGGTGTCTTGGAGGAGAGAAGTAAGGAGGTGGCTGTGGGGATCCTGGTGCTGGCTCATTGCCCACACATGGGGCGCGCTGCATTGTGTCAAGCATCAAGCGGCTTCTGTAAGAGGGTCCTCACAGCCCTGCACACTGGGAGCAATCCGCCCCACCCAGTGGCAGATGTATTTAATTTACATCTAAATAAACCTCCCCCACCCTGCAGTGTCTGAGCATAGATACAGTAGCTGGCACCTGAAGAGGTATTTCTCGCCCAGCAGAGCCTGGGCCTGGCGGTTGATTACAAATTCTCTAACTTACAGCTGGGTCAGTCAGTCAGCCCTACACAGTGGCGTGCCAGCCTGGTGGCTGATCATGGATTCATTGCTTCGCAACTGAGTCAGTCCTTCTCACTCAGCAGAGCCTGGGCCTGGTGGCTGATTACAAATTCTGTGACTTACTGCTGGGTCAGTCAGTTAGTCCCACAAAAAAGCAAGTGAGCCTGGTGGCTGATTGTGGATTCATTGGTGCACAACTGAGTTGGTTTGTCTGACTCAGTGGCTCCTGAGCCTGGTGGCTGAACACAGATTCATTGGATTATAGTTGGATCTTGCTGCCTAGATCAGTGTTGCCTGAGCCTGGTGGCCTATCATAGATTCATTGATTTACATCTGAATCTGTCCCACCAGGCTGCACCCAGCAGGGCCTGAGTTTAGTAGCTGATTTATTGACTTATAACCGAATTGGTCTGTCACCCCAAGTTGCATCTGAGCCTGGTGGTGGATCACAGACCAATAGGATTACAACTAAATCAATCCTTCTAGCCTAGCAGTTCCTTAGCTTATCACAGTATGATTGGATTACAACAAAACCTAAAAATGGGGAGAAAAAGAAACAGTCCATCACCAAAAGGAAAGGAGGAATCCTCAGAAAGATCACTAAATAAAACAGAGGCCAGCAAACTATCAGATATAAAATTAAAAATAATGATGATACAGAAGCTCAATGAGCTCAGCCAGCTCAAAGAAAACTATAAACAACTCCAGGGGAACTATGAAGAACTCCAGGGAAGCTACGAGGAACTTACTGAGAACTACACTATCATTAAAAAGGCCACAGAAACTATCAGTAAGAGCCAGGAGGAAATGAGGAATACAATTTCTGAACTGAAGAATACAGTAGAAGGAATCAATAACAGGCTAGAGGAAACACAGGATCAGATCAGCGAGCTGGAGGACAATGTAGAAAAATATTCCAAGCACAGAGCGATAGGATGAAAAAAGGCTGAACAAAAATGAAGAGGGTTTAAGGGAGCTGCAGGACAACATGAAACACAATAATATCCATATTACAGGGATACCAGAAGGAGAAGAGAAACAAGAAATGGAAAACTTATTCAAAAAAGTAATGATAGAAAACTTCCCTAACATGATGAGTGAAATGTTACTCAAGTTCAGGAAGCACAGAAGGTTCCAATGAGGATGAATCCAAACAGACCCACTCCAAGATGCATCATAATTAAAATGCAAATTTCAAAGACAAAGAGAGAATCCTAAAAACATCAAGAGAGAAACAGCAAATAACATATAAGGGAGCTCCAATAAGGTTATCCAATGATTATTCAACAGAAACAATACAAGTCAGAAGGGAACGGCAAAAAATATTCTAAGTAATGGGAACCAAAGGCCTCCAACCAAGAATACTCAACCCAGCAAGGCTCTCATTCAAAATGGAAGGAGAAATAAGGAGTTTCCCAGACAAAAGAAGGCTAAAAGAATACATCTCTACTAAACCAGCATTGCAAGAAATGCTAAAGGATCTGTTTCAAAAACATGGAGAAACAGAGAGAGACAGAGAGGAACACAGGTACAAAGGGGAAAAATGGCAATATATAAGTATCAATCAATAATATCCTTAAATGTAAACAGATTAAATGCACCAATCAAAAGACATAGGGTAGCTGAATGGATAAGAAAACATGACCCAATATATGCTGTCTTCAAGAGGCCCACCTTAGAACAAAAGATAGACATAGATTGAAAGTGAAGGGATGGGAAAATATATATCAAGCAAATGGACATGAAAAAAAGGCTGGAGTAGCAATACTTATTTCAGACAAAATAGATTTTACAATGAAGGCTGTAAAAAGAGACAAAGAAGGACATTTCATAATACTTAAGGGAACAATCTATCAAGAAGAAATAACTCTGGTAAACATATATGCACCCAACGTAGGAGCTCCCAAATATATAAGGAAAATCTTGGAGGACTTCAAGAAAGATATAGACAGAACACATTCATAGTAGGGGATTTTTAATACCCAATTATCAACAATGGACAGATCTTTCATACAAAAAAACACCAAGGATATTGTGGCATTGAACAACACTCTAGAGGAAATAGACCTAACTGATATATACAGAACCTTTCACCCCAAAGAACCAAAATACACAGTCTTTTCAAATGCGCATGCAACATTCTCAAAGATAGACAATATGGTAGGTCACAAGACAAGACTCCATAAATACAAGAAAATTGAAATCATACCAAATATCTCAGATCACTATGGATTGAAACTGGAAACCAACCTCAAGGGGAAAAACCAAAAACACTCTAACTCATGGACACTGAATAACATGCTTTTAAAGTAAGGAATGGGTAAACGATGAGATCAAAGATGAAATCAAAAGGTTTCTGGAAGCAAATGACAATGAATATACAACAGCTCAAAACCTAAGGGGCATAGCAAAGGCAGTCCTCAGAGGGAAAGTTATAGCAATACAGGCCTACCTAAAAAGGATAGAAGAAGCTTATACAAACAACCTAGCCATAAAGCTGCAAGAACTAGAGAAGCAATAACAAAGCCCAGAGGATGTAGAAGGAAGGAAATCATTAAGATCAGAGCAGAATTAAATAACATAGAGATTAAAACTACAATTCAAAGAATCAATAAGTCCAGGAGCTGGTTCTTTGAAAAAATAAACAAAATTGACAAGCCTTTAACCAGACTCATCAAGAAAAAGAGAGAGAAGACCCAAATAAACAGAATCAGAAACAACAGAGGAGAAATCACAACTGATACTTCTAAAATACAAAGGATTGTAAAAAATTACTACAAACAACTATATGACAAGAAATATGACAACCTGGGTGAAATGGACACATTTCTGGGAATGTATAACCTACCAAAACTGAATCCAGAAGAAGCAGAAATCCTGAATAGATCAATAACAACTAGTGAACTTGAGGAAGCAATCAAAAATCTCCCAAAGCACAAGAGCCCCAGACCAGATGGATACACTGGTGAATTCTACCAAACATTTAGAGAAGAACTAACTCCTATCCTTCTCAACCTATTCCCAAAAAATCCAAGAAGAGGAAAGACTCCCAAACTCTTTCTATGAGGCCAATATAATTCTAATCCCAAAACCAGGTCAAGACACAACTAAGAAAGAAAACTATAGGCCAATATCTCTGATGAACATAGATGCTAAAATTCTCAACAAAATATTGGCCAACTGGATCCAGCAATACATTAAAAAGATCATACACCATGATCAGGTGGGTTTCATCCCAGAGATACAAGGATGGTACAACATTTGCAAATCAATAAATGTAATATACCACATCAACAAAATGAAAGACAAAAACCATATGATCATATCAATAGATGCTGAAAAAGCATTTAATAACGCACAGTAGTCATTTATAATAAAAACCTTCAGCAAAATGGGAACAGAGGGGGTATACCTCAACATAATAAAGGCCATATATGAGAAACCTGCAGCTAACATCATACTCAATGGGCAAAACTAAAAGCTTTCCCCCTAAGATCTGAAATATGTAAGGAAAATCTTGGAGGTCTTCTAGAAGGATATAGACAGCACATTGAAGAAAGAAATTAAGGAAAATACAAATAAATGGAAGCATATACCATGTTTATGGGTGGGAAGAATTAACATCATTAAAATGTCCATACTACTCAAAGCAATCTATACATTCAATGCAATCTCAATTAAAATACCAATGCCATACTTCAAAAATTTATATGGAGCCAAAAATGACCATGAATAGCCACAGCAATCTTGAGAAAGAAAAACAAAGTAGGAGAAATCACAATACAGACATCAAACTATATTATAAAGATACTGTAATTTAAAACAGTCTGGTACTGGCATAAGACTAGACATAGATCAATGGAACAGAATAGAGAGCCCAGAAATAAACACAGGACTCTATGGTCAATTAATATTTGACAAAGGGGGAAGGAACATAAAATGGGGTAAAAACAGTCTCTTCAACAAATGGTGTTGGGAGAACTGGACAGCGACATGCAAAAAAATAAAACTAGACCACCAACTTACACCATACACCAGAATAAACTCAAGATGGATAAAGGACTTAAACATAAGCAGTGCTACCAAAAGGGAATTCCACTTCACAGAAATGGAACTGCTTTTTGATCCAGCAATTCCACTCCTAGGACTATACCTGAAGAACCCTGAAACACCAATTCATAAGAACCTATGTACCCCTATGTTCATAACAGTGCTATTTACAATAGGCAAGTGCTGGAAACAGCCTAAGTGCCCATCAGTGGATGATTGGATCAAAAAACTTTGGTACATTTACACAATGGAATACTACACAGCAGAAAGAAAGAAGGAACTCCTACCCTTTGCAATAACATGGATGGAACTGAAAAGTATTATGCTTAGTGAAATAAGCCAGTCAGTGAAAGACAAATACCATATGATCTCACCCATTACAGAACAGTAATGAACAAAACAAACAAACAAGCAAAATAGAACCAGATACATGAATACAATGAATAGACATTCAGTGGGCAGAGGGGAGGGGGTAAGGGGGAGGAGGAGGCAAAGAAGGGGACCAGTTTAGTCAAGGAAGTAGCACGGAAGAACCATGGACATGGAAAAGTGGGATTGACTTTGGTGGGGAATGGGTGGGTGGGGAAGGGGACAGAGAGGAGGAAAAAGGGGATGGATATAATACAATAACAATAAAAATTAAATTAAAAAAAAAGATGATCTAACTCAGGGGTCCATACCCTCCCTGCCGCCCCTGCCCCACCTTCCCCAACCTCCGGCCACAGACTTGCAGCAGCCAACGGCCTGTTAGTAACTGGGCTGCACAGCAAATGTGCAAGAGAGCAAGCATAGCTTCATCTGTATTTACAGCTGCTCCTGATTGCTCATATTACTGCCTGAGCTCCACCTCCCCTCAGATCAGTGGCGGCACATAGGAACTCCCAGGAGCTCAAACCCTACTGTAACTGCACATGTGAGGGAGCTAGGTTGTGCATTCCTTGTGAGAATCTAATTCCTGAGGACCTGAGGTGGAGCTGAGGTGGTGATGCCAGGGATGGGGAGCGCTGCAAATGCAGATTATCATCAGCGGACAGGTCTGACTGCACAGAGACAATAATAAATCAATAGCCTGTAGACTCATGTCAAAACTCTATCAGTGAGGGGCAAGTGAGAATTAAGCTGTATCTGGTGTTTATAGTGGCAAATGAGTTGAGGTACTTCAATTGTACAGCTGCACCTGGTGACAGGCTTTAAGCCAGCATCCAACACTTATTTTAGTCCATGTGTGGCCTATCCATTATTTTATTTACCACTTCCATCCATACCTCTTTCCACAGTGTGCATTTCTCTTGGTCACAGTTTTGGTAAGCCCACATGCTACCCTAGCCAAAATGAGTGAAAAACAAACATTGCTGAACAGCTTCTTGGAAAAGGGGGAAAAGCCAATGATGAGATAGCAAAAGATTAAGGCTGCCAACAAAAAGAAAGCTGCATTTACAAGAAAATAGCAAGAGTCCTGCTTAAATTATGGGGTCATTGCAATAGGTAATTCACTTTCTCCAAGCCCGCTTTGCATAATATGTGGCAACCAGTTATCCGACAAAGCCATGAAACCTTCAAAACTGCTTCGGCCAGATGGAGACCAAGCACCCCACATTAAAAGACAAGCCTTTGCCTCTTCTTTGTGGCACCTCAGAAGTGGTTGGCTGCTTCAGGATGAAGCTGAACATCTCTTTTCCAGCCACCAGCTGCAGAAAATCATTAATGTGGATGATGAACTCAAACTTCATACCTGTTATGAGAAGCGTACGGTCACAGAGGTTGCTGCTAACACTGTGGATGAAGAATGGAAGGGTTACGTGGTTCGAATCAGTGTTGGGAACAACAAGCAAGGTTTCCCCATGAAGCAGGGGGTCTGGACCCACGGCCTTGTCTGCCTGCTGCTGAGCAAGGGCCACTTCTGTTACAGACCAAGGTGGGTAGGAGAGAAAAAGTGCAAATCTGTTCTGGGCGGCTTTGTGGAGGCTAATCTCAGCGTTCTCAACTTGGTTACTATAAAAAAAAAATGGGAGAAAGATATTCCTGGTCTCACTGATGCTACTGTGCCTCATCCCCTAGGGCCCAAAAGAGCTAGCAGAACCTGCAAGCTTTTCAACCTCTACAGAAGATGATGTTTGCTAACATGTTGTGAGAAAGTCCCTGAACAAAGGAGGTAAGCAACCTAGGACTAAAGCACCTAACTAATTCAGCATCTCATTACGCCATGTGTCCCGCAACACAAGTGTCAGCAAATTGCTCTGAAGAAACAATGTACCAAGAAAAGTAAGGAAGAGGCTGCAGAGTATGTTAAACTTTTGACTAAGAGGATGAAGGAGGACAAAGAAAAATGCCAGGAGCAGATTGTTAAGAGACGTAGGCTATCATCTCTGAGAGTGTCTACCTTTTGACTAGACTAAGTCCAGTAAAAAAAAATGAGGTTTTCTAAGAATAGCAAATCAATAAAAACGAACATAAAAAAGAAGCCTTTGGAATGTTTCAAAAGAAAAAATGTGAACATGAAGAGTAGACTCAGTTATTGAATTTTTCATATAATTCATTTTCTATTGACAATAATGCCAAATTAGGCAACTTTTCATGGTTCATTGTGGTTCTTAGGAAGTTTTATTTTATTAATTCCTATTTGGAGAAACTTCTTTTTATTCAGGCAGAAGCTAGAGTTATAAACACAAATTTTTTTTTTTAATATTTTTTTTATTTTTAGAGAGAGGGGAAAGAAGGGAGAAAGAGAAGGAGAGAAAACATCAGTGTGCGGTTGCCTCTTGCATACCCCCAACCGGGGGCCTGGCCTGCACCCAGGCATGTGACCTGACTGGGAATCCAACGGGCGACTTTGGTTCACAGGCTGGCACTCAACACACTGAGTCCCTCCAGCCAGGGCTAAACACAACCCTTTTTTTTTTTTTTTTTAAACTATTTTATTTATTATTTCCAGAGAGAGGGGAAGGAAGAGAGGCAGAGAGGGAGAAAGACATCAATGTATGGTTGCCTTTCACGTGCCTCCAGCCACAGACCTGGCTGGAGACCTGGCTTGCAATCTGGTAAACACAATTCTTGAAGCAATATTTACATTTGGAAATGTCATGCATTTCACACAATATATTCACATGTTGTGGTGGCTTACATCAGAACTTATTGCAGAAAGTATTATAAAATATTTTAATTTCATGATCTAAATTGTTATCACTTAGATCATGATTTTAACCCCCCATTAAAAAAAAATTTTATTGTTGTTGTATGACATCCATCCCCTTTTTGCTCCCCTCTGTCCCCCTCCCCACTTAACCCCCCATTTTAAAGCAACACAAATAACATACTTCATGCATGATATGTCAAACCAATATATAACACACATGCACATATAATGTATATATACAGATATGCATATATGCAGATATATAATAAGAATTGTTTAAAGTGCTACAGTGTCATGTGTAGCTGTTATGCAGGACATGCTGATTTGTATCTGGAATCATGAATTGGAACATGAAAAGAAGAAAGGAAGGGGATGCTGACACAACTAGTAGATAATTATTTGTTTGCAAAACACTACTGCACTCCAATTATCTGAGGGAAAGATTTAACAAGTTAATTAATTTGTCTTTTTTGTAATTTCACATAGGCCCATGCAAAGACAATCTTCTATGTCAAGAAGGGCACATCCCCAGCCTTTTGGCATTTCAGCTCAGTCCCCTTGGGTCAGGACACGGGGTAGGCTGTGCGGAGAAGTACTTCTGTGAGGTCGGAAGGGTACTAGTCCTGAGATTTATCTTTATAGGTTCAAATTTTGTTGGGCCAGCACTAGGGTGCTGGATTCCAGGAGACCTGGAAGTTCATGTGTGTTTCATAAACTCACTTGTGTGTTTATGTCTAAGACTTCCTAGAACCTGGGGTCAGGAAGGATCCTTCTTGCTTGACTCTAGGCATGATGCTGCTTCCAGCTCCGGTCAAGCAGCCCTTTCTGCACTGTTCTCCCTCTTCCTTTGTGTCTGGATTCTGGTAACTATTCTCTCAGATTAGCAGGTGGAAGAGCAGACTTGTTAGACTGGCTTTGGGCCACCACATTGTCTCTTCTAGTGCTCCTGTACCCTGCCTATCCCCTCCTTTATCTCTGTCCCTTTTTTTATTTTTTATTTTTTTAAGATTTAATTTATTATTTTTAGAGAGAGGGAAAGGGAGAGAGGCAGAGAGGGAGAGAAACATCAGTGTACGGTTGCCTTTCACCTGCCTCCAGCTACAGACCTGGCTGGAGACCTGGCTTGCAACCTCATTATGTGCCTTGGCTGGGGAATCGAACCAGCAACTCTGGGTGTGCAGGCCTGCACATTATCCACTGTGTCACCAGCCAGGGTGTCTCTTTTTTAGCCTCTCTTCAAATTGCCTTTGTCTGAGGAAGCCATATATCCAGTCAGGACCGCTCTGTTCCCAGACTGGACAAAGGCCAGGTAGAGTGTGATTTTGCTGTTGGCAAAAGTGTGATGAATATAAATGGAGATGTGCTGAGTGGCTCTTTGTTCTGTTTATTGCAGAAAATCTTACTACAGGAGGGGAGAGCAACAGGGTAGTCTAGGAATTGTAGAGGAAGAAACGGGGTTTAGAGTAAAACAGAAATTGTATCTTACACTTTTTCACTCTCGGACCTTAGATGCACAGGATAAAGTAAATCCACTATAACAAACAACCCTCAATGTCTGTGGTTTTGTTATTGGAGAAACCCTAGTTCTTCTTACCAACGCAGTAAAGAATTTACAGACCAATGAGCCTATTAGCGTGCACGCAAAACTTATTAATGTATTGGAGAGCAATACAGTTTTTTGGTGGCCAAAAAAAGCCAGGGTGGCAAGCTTGCCATAGTGTGGCCAGAGACCTGGGGTTGGAGGGCCAAGGGTGCCCAGAGAGCCAGTAAATCCTTTGTTTTGAACATTTATATAGTTGGTAGGAGGAGAGAGAGGAAGTTACTTATTGAAAGGGTGGCGCTAGTTTTCTAGGACTTGGGAGAATGGATACTTAAGGTGTCAATGGGCTTCTTCTTCTAGGCACTATGAGCCCTTTCCCACCTTTAGGGCCTTGGAATGCCTTTCCTGCTTTGGGATGTAAATGGTTTCAAGGTTTTTCTTCCCAGATAGTGGAAACAATACATAGAATTCCAAGGATTTTTCTCCTCCCTGGCTAACTGTGTTTCCTGTGATATTGGAACACCTGGCAATATTATCAGACCAAGCCCAGGGCTGCTGGGTTAGCAGGTGAGACATGTCTCCCTCTGCTTCTAGCCTCCTGAAACAGTTTAACACAATGGAAGTTCAATCCTGGATCATATAACGTTTCAGTGTGGATGTTCTTGGTCCAGGGCTTCTTGGGTATCTCACCTCCCTCCAATCAGTAGTTCAGGGACTCAGGCTTCTTCTGCCTTGTAGCTTCAGCTCCTTTAGTTCCTTAGGGTCCCCTATCCACCTGGCAAATGGGGACACACAGATCTCAAGTATTGCACAGAGGGGTTACATCACTTCCTCCCACACTGCATTGGCCAGAAATGAGTTGTCTGACACCACCTATCTGTAAGAGAGCTGAGAAATGTATTTAGATGTGGGACCAGGATCATGGTGAAGTAAGTGAGGCATTCATCTCACATTGAAGACATAAGGATAAGGGAAGAAACTAAGTAGATTTCAAAGTATTATTGATGAGTTTCTCTCTCTCTCTCTCTTTTTTTTAAGCAGGACATTTGAGATGCTGACTTTATTTTTTTTAACATGATTTTATTTATTTTTAGAGAGAGGGGAAAAGAAGGAGAAAGAGAGGGAGAGAAACATCCATGTGACCTGTATTAGGGTCGCCAGCGACACATTGCAGGCTGTGAAAGAATTCACAAAGACAGTCAGGGCACATAACCAGGTTGCAAGCCAGGTCTCCAGCCAGGTCTGTAGCTGGAGGCAGGTGAAAGACAACCATACATTGATGTTTCTCTCCCTTTCTTCCTTCCCCCCTGCCCTTTTCTCTGAAAATAATAAATATAGAATCTTTAAAAAAAATTCACAAAGAGAAGAAAGTACTGAGAGTCAAGTTCTTATTTTACTTTTCCAACAGAGGGAAAGGGCACCAGAGATATGCACCTGCCCTGAGGGAAAGGGGCTGTGCGTTTTTATCTGATAATGGGGAGGTGGCAGAGCAGGATGTTTCAGTTAGGCTGCAGCTTGTTTTACTGTTATTTTTTGGGCTGTGGTTTGGTGTCCCGTTTGGTAAGTTCCCGTGATAAAGGAACTGCAACCTTGCCTGCTCTTGCTTCTGTACTATCGCCCCGCGCCAGGCTTCTCTATTAGCACTTGGAGCCAGAACTGCCAGAACTGCAACCCCGCTGGGAGAAACCCCCGAGCTCCTGCATAAAAACCTGCTTGAATGGTACTCGGGGCTCAGCCTTTGGAGAGTATTCCACTGAGCCCGCATGCGTTAAATAGTTTCTTCGTTACTCCCTGCCTCGTGAAGGTCGTGTTCTTAGGTCAGTTCTGTCTTCCATAACACCCAGAGCCTCTGCACCTACAGGACACTGCCAGTAATTTTCTAGTCCTGAGGATGAAGGCTCGTAAAACAATTAGGGTCACTAATGTTTTATAAAATCCAGCTATAGCTCTAACAAAGAGGGTCTAGAAAAGGGGCTTTTGTCCTACTAACCAGGGAGCCAAACCTGCAACCCAGGCATATGCTCTGGTTTTTGCACCTGACCAACACGGGTCAGGGAGTTTGGCGGTTTTTTGTTTGTTTGTTTTTTAAATAAAGATTTTATTTATTATTTCCAGAGAGAGAGGAAGAGAGAGAGGCAGACAGGGAGAGAAGAATCAATGTATGGTTGCCTTTCACCTGCCTCCAGCCACAGACCTGGCTGGAGACCTGGCTTACAACATAGTTATGTGCCCTGGCTGGGGAATCGAACCAGTGACTTTTGGGTTCACAGGCCGGCACCTTATCCACTGTGCTACCAGCCAGGGCCTGAGTTTGCCGTTTTTGAAGCCAGAAGGGTAAAATTGTAATAAATTCTGGTATTGGTAAAAATAAAACGTTTAAAGTTAAAATAGTGTTGTAACTTTTAGTAGAACCTTTTAAATTTTTCAACATTTTTTTCAGTTCTATAATATTCTGTTAAAAATTAACCATTAAAAATACGTGAGCCCTGGCTGGTAGCACAGTGGGTAAGGTGCCGGCCTGCGAACCTAAAGGTCGCAGGTTCGATTCCCCAGCCAGGGCACATAACCAGGTTGCAAACCAGGTCTCCAATCAGGTCTGTGGCTGGAGGCAGGTGAAACGCAATCATACATTGATGTCTATCTCCCTCTCTGCCTCTCTCCCTTCCCCTCTTTCTAAAAATAACGAAATAAAATCTTAAAAAAAAAAAAAAAAAAAATACATGAAAGCCCTGGCTGGTGTGGTTCAGTGGATAAGGTGCCGGCCTGCAAACCCAAAGGTTGCTGGTTCGATTCCCAGCCAGGGCATATAACCAGGTTGCAAGCCAGGTCTCCAGCCAGGTCCATAGCTGGAGGCAGGTGAAAGGCAAACCATACATTGATGTTTCTCTTTCTCTTTTGGCCTTTCTCCCTTCCACTGTCTCTAAAAATAATAAATAAAATATTTTTTAAAAATACATGAAAACAAGCCCTGGATGGTGGCACAGTGGATAAGGCACCGGCCTGTGAACCCAAAGGTCGCTGGTTTGATTCCCCAGTCAGGGCACATAACCAGGTTGCAAGCCAGGTCTCCAGCCAGGTCTGTAGCTGAAGGCAGGTGAAAGGCAACCATACATTAGTGTCTCTCTCCCTCTTTGCCTCTCTTTCTTCCCCTCTCTCTGAAAAATAATAAATAAAAAAATTTAAAAAACATCAAAACATTTCTATAAGATTGACACTTTTGTGTGTCTGGTTAAAAAAAAAAAAAAAGGGTGGGGGGCGGAGGGGAAAGCATCAGTGTTTGGTTGCCTTTCACCTGCCTCCAGCCATGGACTTGGCTGGAGACCTGGCTTGCAACCTGGTTATGTCCCCTGGCTAGGTATCGAATCAGCGACCTTTGGGTTCACAGGCCATCGCCAACCCACTGAGCCACACCAGCCAAGTCATAAATCTTTAAATTTATATCTTCCACTGCATTTGAGAAGTTTTCAGTCATTGTTTATTCAAATATTTCTTTTTGCATAGATTGCTACCTTTTCTTCCAGAATTCTAATAACAAATGTGTTAGACCTTTTTATGTTGTCCCATGGGTCTCTTTTCATTTTTTTTTTTAATCTTATTTTTCAGCCCTGGCTGATGGCACAGTGAATAAGGCGTTGGCCTGCAAACCCAAAGGTCACTGGTTTGATTCCCAGACAGGGCACGTAACGAGGTTGCAATCCAGGTCTCCAGCCAGATCCGTAGCTGGAGGCAGGTGAAAAAGGCAACCATATGTTGATGTCTCTCTCCCTTCCCCTTCTCTAAAATAATACAATCTTTAAAATTAAAAAAAAATAATTAAGTCTTATTTTTCTTGTTCAGGTTGAATAATTTCTTTTGATCTATTTTTAAGATTATAGGTTTTTCTCTGTCATCTCCATCCTGCTATTAATCTCTTCCAATTGATGTTTTTTGTTTCAGTTATCATATCTGTCAGCTTTAAAAATTTCCATTTGGCTTTTTTATGGGTTTTACTTTCTGCTGAGATGGTCTTTCTTTCCATTCATTTGAAGATTGTTCACCTTTATTTCATGGAGCATGATGTTGAAGTCTTTGACTAATAATTCCAATTATTTGTGGCATCTTGAGGTTTGCATCTTTTGCCTGTGGGTTGTTGAGATTTTTCTGTTTCTTGTATGTCAAGTAATTTTGGTAACATCGAGGATATTTTAAGTATTATTCTGAGATGCTTGGTCCTGTTACAATCCCTCAAAGAATGTTGATTTCCCTGTTTTTGATAGGCAATTGAGCTAAGTCCGTGCATGGCCTCTGTGGGCTGTGGTTCCAATGCCATTTCCATTTTCAAAAATTTGTTTGTGTGTTTGCATGTGTCCTCTCTATATATCCTACTCTCTTCCTCTCCTCTTCCTCCCACCCCCTGACCCTGTGCCATTCTGAGACTGAGGTGGGAAATCGACATCACAGTTTATTTAGTTCTCAATGCCTTTGGTATGTTTTTATGAATCAATTCCATGTGTGTGTATTTTGGAGTTGGGTCTGGGACTTCATGTGCATCTTATGGAATCCCTTTCTCAAGCTTTCTCCTCTTAAGTATAAAAAAACGAGTGTTTTAGGGTTTTTTTTTCCCTGCACTTCTTGTCATGTATTTCCGGTGACTGTACCTTCACCTTGCAAGGGAAGCAGAGGGAGGAAATGGTGAGTAAAAAGCAAGGGGATTTTCCCTATCTTTTTTCAACCATAAGGGCTTCTTTTGTCAGTTTTTATGGTCACGGAGAAAGATTTTATTTTGCTCTCCCAGTTGCGCTCTCACTATGGTCATGCCTGTTGCTGATGCTGCTATGGTGCCACTACTGTAACAAGAGGGCATCTTTGGGACAAGGACTTGCTTTTGGGCAGTGTGGGATGGGATTAAAAATGAAATGAAGATTCCCCCCTAGTCTCTTTGTTCTAGGAGGGCTGCCCTTGGAGTTTTCCCCCCTGTACTTTGCTATGCACTTCTGGGATTCAGGACGCTCTGAGTCTGAGCTGGAAGAGAGGGGAGGATAAAAACAAAATGGTAAACTCACTGCCATATTTTCCCTTGAGTTTCAACATTTCTCTCCATTCTGCCTGCTATTATTTACTTTTCAGAGTCCTCCAATGCTTCCTTTATGTATTCTGTCCAGGGTTTCAGTTGCAATTCTGCCTGCTATTATTTACTTTTCTGAATCCTCCAATGCTTCCTTTATGTATTCTGTCCAGGGTTTCAGTTGCAATCAATGGGGGAGGTGGGGATGGATGTGTTCGCTCCATCCGAACCAGAACATTGATATTTTAAATCTCACAAATTAGACATTGTAGCCATTGTTCTATAAGCTCATCATTTGTTTTGATTTAACTACATACTTACTTCTTTTTCTCACCATTCCTTTTGCACCTCAGATCATACTTCTTTCTGTTAGTTTTATTTTGTCTGAAAATGTCTTTATTTTGCTAGTGTTCTTGAAAAATAACTTATCTGGATATATAACTTTAGGTTGACATTGTTTTTCCTTCACAATTCAAAGGTCACATTGCATTGTCTTTTGAGTTCCACTGAGAAATTAGCTGTTTACTTTTGGCTATTCTGTAGAAATTGCTTTTTTATTTTGCCTGCTATTAATATCTTCTCTCTCTCTCTCTTTCAAACTTAAAAAAAAGATTTTATATATTATTTTTAGAGAGAGGGGAAGGGAGAGAAGCGTCAATATATAGTTGCCTTTCACCTGCCTCCAGCCAGGGACCTGGCTGGAGACCTGGCTTGCAACCTGGTTATGTGCCCTGGCTGGGAATCGGACCAGTGACCTCTGGGTTCGCAGGCCAGCGCCTTATCCACTGTGCTACCATCCAGGCCTCTAGTCTCTCTTTCTGAAGTCATATTATTAGACATAGAAGACCTTTTTACTTTTACATTTGAATTTTCTCCTTCATATCTGTATCAGATCATTCTTTTCTTATTTTTATATTTATTTCTAACTATTCTGTGGCTATTAACATCCATGAAATGAAATGAAGATCTTCCCCTATTCTCTCTCACTGTGGTCATGCCTGTTGCTAATGCTGCTATGTTGCTGGGTTGCTCTCAAAGGTCAAAAACATTGAATTGTCCAGACATTCTGAATAGTAACAGTATTATACTGTGAATTTTATTTTCACATTTTGGTCAATAAGGAGGAAACTAACAAAGTTAAGCAGTCAAAGGAGTACTAAAAATGATAGTCAATCATATATACATATATGAACAGTAGAGATTCATTTCCAGTTGATTCAACCCTATTTACACATTTAAAGTATAAAATACTTGAAAAAATAAAATAAAATATAAAATATTTGTTCATTCGTCACGAAGGTGACCATATTTAGCACCAGAAAAATAACTTTACATTAACCTTTGAACATGACCTCATATCTTGTTGTAGTAAAAGAACTTTCATAGAATTATATGTATTTATCAACATCAATTAATAAAAAAATAGTTTTTTAAAAGTAGCTGCTGCTTATCATTAATTCACAAGCACTTTAAAGAGAATTAATCTTAAAACTGGGACTACTTGATATTGCGCACAACTCTTCTACAGTGTGTGGTACGTTTTTATCTCCTCCAATGCTTGTTCCAATTGCTGAACCAAATGGAACAGTGTGGCTGGGTCTGTCTGCAGAACTTTACTGTTGGGACTCTATTCTGATTAAGGTGTAGCTTTATGGTCACTGATGGTTTTATCTGTTGCCTGAGGCTTCTGCTTGTAAGTTATGCATTTATTCACCATTCAAGGCTGTAGTAACTGGGAACGTCTGGTGCCAGTTCATTCACAATAGTTCTGATCTCCTTGCTGTTGTCTAACTAGAAGTGAAGCAACAACTTGTTCAATTCTTAAGAGAATCTTAGAACAAAAACGGAGTCATGGAAACCCAGTTCAGAAATTATGAGCTTTGAGCTTTCAATAGGGAGGTATGCTAATCTTTCCACATCATGCTGGACAGTGTCACTATTCACATTGAATTTTCTGGCTGTGCTATTGTAGATCTTGGGGTTTGAGCCACACCTCAGGAACTCCACCGCAATCCGCCCAGACTCCACAACCACTGAGCTGTCTACTTAGGGCAGTAAGGCCAGGTGTTCCTTATGCTTCTTGGATAGGTCCATGTGTCAGATAATTCTAATGTCAGCAGTTGCTGAGGATCTAACTCTGCATTTAATTGTTTCTGCTCTTTTCTTGCCCATGATCATTTGTTCTGTTGTACTTGATTGTTATTATTATTATTTTTTTATTGCTATTTCACCTTGCTTAGGACTTAATCTGTGTGAATTCTTTTAGGTGTAGACCTAAGTGCCTTCTCCAGAGGGGATCTGTGTTTACATCTGTCAGGTGCAGGTGTGCTACCTATGAAGGGTCACATTAAATGATAATGTTGGCTTCATTATTTTTTACGCCTCATAGGCACTGTGAATTCTGGCCTAAACCCTCAAGAGTGTTGGTGAGTGGTTAGGGATGTTCTTGGGAGACATTTTTTATTCTTTTAATCCTCCCATCTCCTCTTCTTTTTTTTTTTTTCCTAATTCATTATCTGAGGTTCTAGTGTTATAGGGGCTCAGGCCTTATACAATGGTCTTATCTGATCTCCATCTTACTTTGGCCCATGTTTGTCTCTTGTCACTGGGGATTTTGAGGCCTGTTAAAGTTCAGTCTTTATGTTTGGGTCCCTGGGGACTGGATGAAGATGTAAGGTATCTTCCAAGATACATTCATTTGCAACTTGCCTTTTATTTTTGTAATATGTGATTGATAAGAAACATAGATTCGGCCCATGAACTTGGCTTCTCCCATTTGCTGAGGGAGGTGTCCTCAGGATGCCAGGGAGAAAAACTGCTATGGCTTTGGCACAATGTGGGGCTGTGTCAGCTCTGACAGGAGTTTGGTTTCATGAGGATCTGATGGGGAGATGCCACTAAGGGATGAAAAAGTGACCAGGGAGAGTGTGCCACTGAGCCCCACAGGACACCCACTGCATAAAGCCACTCTACCAAGCCCAGCAGATGGAGCAGCTCTACCTAATACATAAAAATAAACATGGGACGGTGGCCAGAATGAGCAAAGAAACATGTTCCAACTGAAAACAAAACAAAACAAAACACAGAATAAAATTCCGGAAGAACTAAACAAAGTGGAGATAAATAATCTATCAGCTACAGAGTTCAAAGCACTGGTTATAAGAATGCTCAATGAACTTAGGGGGAGAATAGATTAACTCAGTGAGAACTTTAATAGAGGTAGAAAGCATAAAATGGAGATAAAAAATTAAAAATAACCAGTCAGAAATGAAAAATACATCTGAAATGAAGAATACATTAGAGGAAATCAACAGATTAGGTGAAGCAAAAGACTGTATCAGCAATTTAGAGGCAAGGCAGCCAAAAACACCCAATGAGAACACCAAAAAGAAAAAGAATCCAAAAAATGAAGTTAGTTTAAGGGGCCTCTGGGACAAGCATACCAACATTCATATCACAGGGGTATCTGAAAGAGGAGGGAGAGCAAGGGATTGAAAACCTAATTGAAGAAATAATGACAGAAGAGATCCAAGATGAAGGAGGAGCAAGTGGCCAATATTCTAATCTCCTCCCAGGGCCAATCTGGAATTACAATTAAATTGTGGAGAACTCATCCTGAATAATCAACTGAACACTAGCTATAGAGGATCCTTAAAACCAAGGACAGGCAAAATAAACCACTTCACAGCAACACTGGTAGGAAGTGTGGAGAAGGCATGAGAGGGCTTGTTAGGCTATCACAGGTGTCAGCAGGAGTTCTGGAGGGATATTTCAGTGGCTAGGGGATCCCCGTGAGAAATGTGGTATCTAAACTCCAACCTGGGCTCCCCAGCTTACTGCACCAGAGCTGGAAAGGAGGCCATATAACATCCAGCTGTGAAAAGCAGCAGGGTTTCTTTCCACCAGGTAGAGATGGCTGGAGTTGCAGAGAGCTTCTTAAAGGGCTAATACAAAAATTTCATTTGCAGCCACTTACACTGGGCTCTGGCAGAGGAAGGACAGAGTGGACTAGAGATTCTTGAGGAGAGTCTGGGATTGGTGTCTCTGGAGAAAGAACTGAAACACCAGGCACCAGAATCCCTTCGCTAAGTCATTCACCATACTGCAGAAGCCATCTTTCCCAGGCAGAGCACTCCTCTCCGAATGACATCAGCCTAAGGGGAAGCAATAGTCCCACCCATAGGAATTATTTTGCCCCACCCTGTGGAGCTTAAGCCAGGCTGCTGGTTACAGCTTGATTAGTTTTAAAATGATCAGCTTAATGGCTGATTAATTTAATAACTAAGGTGGAAAATATAAAGAGCAGCCAAAATGGGAAGACAAAGAAACAGATCCCAAATGAAGGAACAAGAGAATTCTCCAAAAGAAGAACTAGATAAATGGAGGCAAGCAATTTATCAGGTAGAGAGTTTAGAGTAATGATTATAAGGATACCCAATAGCATGAAAAAAGACATAGAAACCATAAAAAGGACCAGTCATAAATAAAGAATGCAATGTCTGAAATAAATAACACACTGGAAGAAATAAAAAGTAGGTGAGATGAAGCAGAGGATCAAATCAGTGATTTGGAACATAAGGTAGAAAACAACACCCAGTCAAAAGAAAATAAAAGAATTTTTTTTTTTTTTTTTAAATGAGAAGAGCTTAAGAAACATTTTGGACAACATGAAGCATAACAACATCTGCATCATGGAAATACCAGAATAGGAAGACAACAGCAAGGGATGAAGAACCCATTTGGAGAAATAATGGCCAAAAACTTCCCTAATCTGGTGAAGGAAAAAGACACACACAGAGTACCAAACAAGTTGGACTCAAAGAGGCCCACACCAAGACACATCATAATTAAAACACCAAAGGATAAAGACAAGAGAGAATCTTAAAAGCAGCAAGAGAAAAGCAATTAGTTACTTACAAGGGAGCTCCCAGAAGACTGTTAGATGATTTCTCAACAGAAACTTTACAGGCCAAAGGGATTGGCACAAAATGTTCAAGGATATGAAAAGCAAGGAGCTACAACCAAGATTACATTGCCCAGGAAAGCTATCATCTAGAATGAAAGGACAGATAAAGAGCTTCCCAGGCAAGAAAAAGCTAAAGGAGTTCATTACCACCAAACTAGTATAGCAAACAATGTTAAAGGGTTTTCTTTAAGGAAAAACAAAAACAAACCCCCTCCCCCCCAAAAGATATGAATAGTAAAATGGCAATAACTATATACCTATCAATATTTACTTTAAATGTAAGTTGATTAAATCCTCCAATCAAAAGACATAGGATAGCTGAATGGATAACAAAACAAGACCCAACTTCTGGCCAAGTTGGAGGAATAGGTAGGTAAACACGCTGTGTCTCCTCACAACTAGAAGGAATTTACATCTACCTCAAAACTAAATAAAAACAATGTATGCATTTCAGAAAATCGAACTACATGGAAGTGCAACAAACAAAGAAGTAAAGAAATGCTCAGCCAGTTAGGAAGGGCAGAGCTGGGGAGGACTGCAGCAGTGACAGAGGGAGCACTGGAGTTGAGGCTGCAGGTAAAAGCGCAGTCATACACTTAAACACTTAAACCCTGATCCTGGGGTTGGACCACGCAGTCTATGGGTCCAGCACCAGGAAATATAGAGCCAGCAGCTACAGCAGTGGTAGGGGGACTGAGACCATGGTGAAAAGCGTAATCATACATTAAACCTGGGAAGTGATCCCAGGGCCAGACTGCATAGCCTACAGTTCCAGCATTGAGAAAAATAGAGCCATATTACTTCTGACTGTGGAAACCAGTGGGGATTGGGGCAGAGAAAGAAACTGCTGGTCTCAACAGGCAAGTGTCATTGTTCCCTCCCAGACCTCTCTCCCCCTACATATAGTGCCAGAGCATGGTGAAGCAGGTTGCCCTGCACTAATGAATTCCTAAGGCTTTGCTCAACCTGAGAAGATAGAGAAGTATGGCCCAAAAGAGGGAGTAGATCAAGGTGCCAGTGGGAGAACTGAGCAACAAAGAGGTAGTCAACCTAACAGCCAAGGAGACAGCCAACCTAACAGACACAGAGTTCAAAACACTGGTGGTTAAGACACTCACAGACTTAACAGATATGCTTACGTACAGGAAATGCAGAAAGGAAGAAGTGAAGGCGAGGCTATGTGAAATAAAAAATATATTCACATGAAACCAGGGTGAAGGGAAGGAAACTGGGGTTCAAATCAATTATTAGGAACATAAGAAAAAAATAAACAAATCAACCAGTACAGAAAGAGGAAACAAGAATTGAAAAAAAATGAGGAGAGGCGAGGGAACCCCTGGGAGAACTTTAAACATACCAATAGCTGAAGCATAGGGGTGCCAGAAGAAGAGCAAGAAATTGAAAACTTACGTGAAAAAATAATGAGGAAAAACTTCCCTAATTTGGTGAAGGAACTAGACATACAAGTCTAGGAAGCAAAAAGTCCTAAACAAGCTAGACCCAAGGAGGACCACATCTAGACACATCATGATTAAAATGCCAAAGTTAAAGATAAAGAGAGAATCTTAAAAGCAGCAAGAGAGAAAAAGAGAATTACCTACAAATGGCTTCATATAAGCCTATAAAATGATTTCTCAAAAGAAACTCTGCAGGCAAGAAGCACCTGGAAAGAATTATTCAAAGTGATGAAAAGCAAAGACCTACAACCAAGATTATTCTGTCCAGCAAAGTTATTATTCAGAATACAAGGGCAGATAAAGTGCTTCCCAGACAAGGTAAAGCTAAAAGAGGTCATCATTACCAAGTTATTATTGTATGAAATGTTAAAGGAACTTATTTAAGAAAAAAAAGATCAAAATGATGAACATGAAAAAGACAACAAACTCACAACTATCAACAACAGAGTCTAAAAAATAAAAACAAAAGCTAAGCAGACAACCATAGAGGGAACAGAATCAAAGATATGAGGAATACTTGGAGGGGTGTCAGCTGGGAGGGGGAAGGGAGAGAAGGGGGAAAAAGCACAAGGGTTAAGAAGCATAGTTGGTGGGTGCAGAATAAACAGGGAGAAATTAATAGTAGTATAGGAAAAGGTAAAGCTAAAGAATTCACACGCATGACCCATGGACATGACCTAAGGGGAGTTAGGTTGCTGGAGGGAGGGGAGCAAAGGGGAAAGAAATGTAATAGCACAATCAATAAAAATTGTATTCTTATTGAAAGAAATAAAGGGCCTAAATTGGAATAAATAAATAAGCTGGAAACAGTAAAAAATTAAAAGAAAATAAAAGGAAAAAATAAGACCCATACATAGATATACTGTTGTAAGAGACCCACTTCAGAGCATTTGAAATCTTGCTCCTTGGCACATGTCCCTGCTTGGTTGAAATCAAACTGAGAAAAATTTGAAAAAAAAAAAAAAGGCCCACTTCAGATTGAAGGCCACACACACAAACTGAAAGTAAAGGGATGGAAAGATATTTCACACAAATGGGAACAACAACAACAACAAAAAGCTGGGGTAGCAATACTTTTATCATACAAAAGAGATTTTAAAACAAGGCTATAATAAGAGACAAAGAAGGACCCCTCAATTCCACTTCTGGGTATTTCTCTAAAGAAACCCAAAACACTAATTCGAAAAGGCATATGCATCCTTATGTTCATTGCAGCATTGTTTATAACGGCCAAGATATGGAAACAGTCTTAAGTATCTGTAGATGGATGAATGGATAAAAAGGTGGTACATACATGCAATGGAATATTACTCAGCAATAAAAAGGAATAAAATGTTGTCATTTTCAACAACATGGATGGACTTAGAGGGTATTATGATGGTGAAATGGGTCAGAGAGAGGACAAATGCCATGTGATTTCACTTATATATGGAATCTTAAAAAACAAAATAAATAAACAATAAATACAAACATTCTAATAATAGATCCTGAGAACATTTTGATGATTACCAGATGGGAGGGGGTTGGAGGGATGGGTGAAAAGGGGGAAGAGATTAAGATGTGAACATTGCCAGTTATAAAACAGTCACAGGGATATCAAGCACAGTATGAGGAATATAGTCAATAATATTGTAACAACTATGTATAGTGTCAGATAGGTATGAGACTTATTGGAATGATCACTTCTTTTTTTTTAAAGATTTTATTTATTATTTTTTAGAGAGAGGGGAAAGGAGAGAGGGGAAAGGAGAGAGAGGCAGAGAGGGAGAGAGACATCAATGTATGGTTGCCTTTCATCTGCCTCCAGCTACAGACCTGGCTGGAGACCTGGCTTGCAACCTCATTATGTGCCCTGGCTAGGAATTGAACCAGCGGCCTTTGGGTTCTCAGGCTGGTGACTTATCCACTGTGCCACCAGCCAGGGCCTTGGGGTGATCGCTTCTTAAGTTATATAAATGCCTAATCAATATAGTATATACCTGAAATGAATATAATATTGTATGTCAACTTTAATTTAAAAATAAAAATTATTTCAAAAAAGAAATACATATTTGGTCATTCAGATGACCAAAATATACTTGTCAGGTACATCTGGTCTTCATCTACATTTCTTGGCTTCATCTACATCTCTTCAAACCCTTGGAACTCTTTACCTTTGCATAAATTTTGAATCCAATAGTATAAGTCCTCCAACTTTGTTCCTTTTTGAAATTGTCTTGGTTTTTCTACAGTAGGTACTTCTGTTTTTTGCTGTAAGTTTTACAATCTACTGTCCAATTCTACAAAGAAGCTTGCTAGCATTTTGATTAAAAAGGCTTTGATTCTATAGATATTGTACATTTGGAGAGAAGTGAGCCCTAAACAATGAGTCTTCCAAATCTATAAACATGATATACCTATCTATTTACAACTTTTGATTTCTCTCAACATTTTGCATACAGATCTTGCCCCTTCCTTAGATAAGGCCTGGGCTCTGAGGAGGTGTTGATAGGCCCCAACCTCATCTGTGCCTAAGGCATCTCAACTTAATCTGTTTATTAAAATATTTAATTTATTTTTTAGAGAGAGAGGAAAGGAGGGAGAAAGAAAGATGAGAAGCATCAGTGTGTGGTTGCCTTTCACATGCCCCCAACTGGGAACATGGTCTGCAACCCAGGCATGTGCCCTGACTGGGAATTGAACCAGTGACCCTTTGGTTCAGAGGTTGGCAGTCAATTCACTGAGCCATACCAGCCAGAGCTTAATCTGTTTCCTATCAACTCCTTGATTGTCGCCCATTCCCTAGAACATGCTGTTATCAATCTTCCATCTCAGTGAACGGCATTTCTTCTACCTGGTCACTCAAGCTGAAAAACTGGGCATCACCCTTAAGACCATCCTTGATTCCCCTCCCAGCAGGGAGCAACTCTGCCTCCAAAACACATTTTGAATCCATCCATTTCTTTCTGTTTATATTCCACCATTCTTGACTTGGGTACTCCCATCTCCCACCTGGATGATTGCAGTAGCCTACCAAAAGTTCCTACTTCCATTTTTCTGCACTGCCTCCCACACAGGTGTTTTGTTTGTTCATGTTGTTGTTGTTTTTTTCCCCAGAGTGGCCTTTATTTTTTTTAATATTGTAAATTATATTATTTTACTGCTATGCTTAAAACCCACCCAGAGCTTTATAATTGTGCTCTTTAAAAAATCCTGACCCCTTCTGTAGGCTTTGCCTGCTGCTGTCACTCACCTTGTTTCAAGTACACTGAGCTGCTTTGGGCCCTGGTACTACCCAACTCTTTTCAAGGCAAAAGATTTATACAATCTGAGGAGAAACCAGAGTATTTGCCCAGCTTTTTTCAGCCTCGGGGCCTCTATTGGTCTTTCCCTGCCTGGAATGGTCTCCACACAATTGTAGCCTACACAACTCCCACTTACCATTAGATTTTATTTTAACTGTCTACTTGGAGAGGTCCCATTATTCCTTATCTTTTACTTTTAACATTTGTAAAGTTGATCTGTTTATTTACTTTTCTCCAAACAGCCAGCTTTCCAGGTGAACCGACTCATTTTCACAGATGCTGAAATGAAGCTATATGGGGACCCAGCTATGGGAATTTCAGATGCCATTGGTCGCATCAGCAGTTTTGAAGTTGGAAAGCTTCCTCTGGTCATGGTTGGGCCAACGGATGTATTAATACAGTATCCTGTTCATTTGCATATCCCTGTGTTGGAAATAGGGGCACAGTCTGTGATTTCTTTTGAGGAGTTACTCCTCCGTGTTGTCTGGGAGAGGCCTAGACAACAGGAGGCTCTCTTAGCTCAACTCGGTCCCTTTCAGCCCCCACCTCATTCTAGTCAGGGTCTTCTCCCAGCGTCTTGCTGGCTGAGCCCTGACACCTCTCCGTCTGATTTCTTCTCTCTAGGTCCCAGGTCCATGCTGCTCACTGTTGCAGTCTCCTGGCCACCTCAGCTTGAGCTGGGCGGGTGCCTTAACGGGGCTGGGGGCTAGGTCACAACGTGGCCCAACATTCTGCAGCGCACCCGGCAAGGGTAGGAGGCTCTTTGGCAAATCGGTGGTCTGCTGTCACACCCCCGGTGGGCAGTGGTGGAGCCCAGGCCCTAGCGCTCTGTCTGGGCTCTGGCTTATTCCAGCTGGTCCCCAGAGGGGTCTGAGGGCAGGGAGGTGCATCTGCCAGGTGCCTCTACTAGCCTCGTAGGGGTTCCAGGCAGGGTGGGGACAGCTTGGGGGGTTCAGAGCCAAGAGCAGTGGAGAATACAGGTACCACGAGGAACAGTGGGCCACACAGGGTGGGGGCAAACGGGTGAAGGAGGGCACTAAAGGGAGATGAAAGGGCCAGGCATGAGCTCCGGGGGAACAGGGGATGGGAGGTGGGTGGGGAGGACTGTGGTGGGGTGTTGGTAGTAAGCAGGAGCCTGAGAGTAGCTAGGGCTGGACCTCGGAAAGGGTGCTGGGGTCATTGAGGTGCAGATGACGCAGATGGTCAGGGTGGATGGGTTGTGGGACCCACTGCTGCACCGCAGTGGGGTTGGGAGAGCAGCTGACCACGGGTGGAGGTGGTCACAGGTTCCACCTAGCCTGCTCCTGGGCAAGGGTGGGCTGAGGAGGGGGTAGGGGCCACTGTCTTGGGTGAGTCACAACTCTGTGCACCCCTGCAATTCCTCTGAGGATCCTATTCTCTGGGGCAGGGGTGGCATCTTGTGCAGGACCTCCCGGGAACCGTGGGGAGCAGTCACGCCCCTGTTGGGCTCCTCCACAACGGGTGTCCTCCGAGGGCCATCTTCTCAGTTCCTCACACCAGGGCGCTCCATGGGTACCCGCCAGCCCGCTCTGGCCTCCCCCCACCACCCCAGTGAGGCAGAGTCTGGAGTTGAGCCAGGCAGCAAATATGTCCAGGCCCAGGCAGGTGGCCCCACACCTCCCCTCCTCCGGAATAAGAGCACCTCTTCCTTCCAGTTCTGTGACCCTTGGCTCTGGCTCCCCATTTGAAAGTACCTACTGTCCCTTGGGGGGTTGCTGTAAATCCTGAAGAAGACAGCGCTGGCAGAGTTGCTTGGTACTCGGCCCTCCTGTACAATCTTCACTCCCTTCAGGCCTTATCACCCTTATGTGCCAGGTGAGCAAAGTGAGCTTCGCAGAGGTTAAGTCCTCTGGGTCCTGCAGCCAGGGAGTAAGTAACCCTTGGGATTCAAAAACCCAGGTCAGTTGAAAGTGCAAGCCTTATCCTGGATTTATGGCTGAGGGCACAACCTGGATGCCTGTCTGCGGAGGTGCTGGTGCTGATTCAGTCTGTCCCCTTCAGCAAGTCCTCTTTCAGGCCTCAATTTCCACATTTGTTCAACAAATGTGAGCATGATCTCCAAGACTGAGTCTGAGAAGTGCTGATCTTTCAGGCTATGTTTCAGCCATATTCCCACAATATTGTGACAACATGGTTTGCTTAGCTGTTCCCTTCTGCACTGCTGGGTCTGGCACTTAGGGGTGGACAGTGGAGAGCAGACTAGCTGCAGAGACTTCCCACATCTCCAGGGTTTTGGCTCTGTGTACCACCAAGACCAGGCTGGGATGTGGCCCTCCTGAGCTTGTTTGTGAAAGATCAGCTCATGCCAGAGGATCTCTCCCTCAACTCCATTAGAGGCAAATGGCACGGCCGGGAGTTGGGCTAGGGACCCCACAGAGCTCCCCTTGTTTCATGAAGTGTACTTTTCTTCCTAGAGAAGTAAGCCTCAGCCTCCTAAAGCCCCTGCAAGCCCCACTGCCCCCCCAAACCCTTGTCCTTGGTCTCAACATGGTCCCAAGGTGGCTGGGCCCTCAGCTGCTCTCTCCCTCACTGATATCTCCCTTACCCACCTTGGGGGCCTGCACAGTAACCCCTCCTCTCTCCCTTGAACACCCAGCCCTGTAGGGACCACTGAGCTGGCTGGGCAAACACCAAGGGCTTCTCTGAGGAAGATGGTGATCACTGACTGAGGGAGGCAGGCCGAATAACCCCTTCACCATGCCCTCACCCTGTCTGGTCCACCCTCTCCCCAGAACAGTATGGAGTTGGTGGCTGGATGGGCCTGGGTTCTGGGAAGGACACTTCTGAGCATGCCTGGAATAATAGTAAGCTGGGTTGCTAGAAGATTCTGTGGTTGTACACAGCCTCCAGGCAAGGCCCTCCCTGAGGGGTGATTCCTGGCTTGACAGCTGGTATTGCCTGGGATTTCCCACAAGCAGGACCAAGGAAGGGACCAAGTGGCAACTATTCTCCCGAACTAGCATTTACCTTGAAGTGCAGGCTCAGCCTGGCTCCAGGACTATATTGCCTCCCCACACCCCTTGAATCTGCCACATTCCTGCAGAACCTCTCAGCTTACAGAGTTCTCCCTCCACTTTGTCTTATTCATATGTGCCAAACGTGTGATGAGGCCCAGGCTGTTGGGCCTGTTTACAGAAAGGAGAGCTGCATCCTGGATGGGAGCATGTGCTCATTTGGTCCCTGTGTCAACTGGGCTTGTCTGGCAGCAGCCAGTGGGGAGTAGTCCTGGTGCCCTAGTAACAGGAGAGAAGCAAGAAGAAGCCACATAGGCAGATATGAGGTGGGTCCCCTGCCTGTGAGTGTCAACTCTGGAGGGGGACATCAGAGCTCACCCCCAGGCCATCTCAGAGAGCCCTATTGTAAGGACACCAGGTCAAACCACAAAGTCTTTATTCAAATTGAAGCCCAGAAGCCCTTGTGCTGTCCTAGGACCTGGTGGGATTTGAATATGGACTGCCCTGCCGGGGGGCCATTGGACCCCAAGCCTGCCAATCTCACCTGGTGTCTCTCAGCAAGGTCTGCAGACCAACATGACCACCCCAGCCCCAGGAACCCCTTGTCTGGGTGGGGACAGGGCAGAGGAGAGATCTCCTGTACTGACACCCTTTCCCCTCTGATTCTATCCTGTCTCTTGCCTCCCAGGGGTTGAAACTATCTCTAACCTGTTAAGCTCCCAAAGAAGAAAAGGCCCAGCCAAGACCCCAGTCAAATAAACCATTTTTGTTGGCTTAGTATTGACATCACCTGTGAGGGCTGGGGACTTGAAAACAGGAAACCACCTGGGATGGGTTTTGTCTCCTCTCGTAAGCATACGTGCCCACATGTACCCACACAAGCACATACTGACCACATCCACAGCAAGTGCGCCTGGCTGGGTGGGTGTGAAAACACTCATTAGAGGCCCAATAAGATGTGCAAACACCAACAGAAGGGGGTCCCAGAGGCCTGGGAGGGGAGGAAGGCTGAATGGACTGGAGGCCCCTCTCATTTAACTCCTATATGCTCCTCCATGGCTCTGGGCCCCAGAGGCTCAGAGAAAGGGATAAGGTTGGAATGGATGTGGGGAGGCCTCTCTCCTGCCTGAACATAGAGTCCATTCTCAACAGAGATGAAACTGCTGGAAGCAGAGTCTGGCAGAGGTGCCCAGGGGGTAGGTTGTTGTGTTGTGTTGGTGGGGACCGGCGCCCACCTGGACAATGGCTGGGGTGGGAGTACTGTGTCCAGATCCGTCGGGTAGCAGTAGTTGGTGGTGATGGTGGCATAGGGGATGTGGAGAGAGGACAGGGAGGCTTGGCTGGATGCCTGCATGAGTAATGGGAAAAAAAGCCCAAGTGAGTTCCATGTCATGGCCCCAGTTCCAGCCCACTCAGTTCCCTGCTCCAAAGCCATCCTTGATCCTCACCCTTGCTTGTGTCTGTGTCAGGGGAGTGCTGAGGGGTGGCTGCAGCTTCAGGACAGACCTGGGAGAGAGTTAGGAGGGTCAGAAACAAAGCATGTGGCTAGCCCAGTGACATAAGGATTTAGACTGGGGCTGGGTCTCACCAGTGCTTCTGCCGATGCAGCAGGTAGAAAAGGTAGATGCAGCCGAAGAAGAGGACCCCTGAGATCCCCAAGATCCCAGCTAGGTCAGCCCGCAGAATAGGGGCTGGAGTAGGGGCAGAAAACTCTGTGCACAAAGAGAGACATACTAGATCAGTGGTGGGTGCCCCAAGTTCCTCCCTGCCCTCCCTGGGCCCTGTTCATCAGCCCTACCTTGGTCTGTGCCTAGGCTGCGGCTCCCACAGGCCTCCTGGGAGCCCTCAGGAAAGGAAGTAAACTTGCAGCAGAAGGTGGTGCTAGGACTGGGGCTTCTCCCTTCCGAATCTTCCAAGGTGAGGGAGATGCTGGTTCTAGTTTCCCAGTGGGCCTTTCGGACAGGGGGCCACTGCTGGGTGCCGAATTCTGGGTTCAACACAGCTAGCTTGGTCCCTTCAGCACCATCAGGCCCCCTGAAGCTCACAGTCACCTGGGAGATAATGCTAGATCCCAGGAATCCACAGCGAACAGTGAAGGATGGGGATTTCGAGGCCTCCATCTCAACTTGTACCCACACCCCAGGTGTCCCTGCAGGATAGACAGAGGAAAGGCCCAAGGCTGAGTCTCCATCACATCCCCATGACCTCTGCTTTTTTCTGGCCCTCCACTTACCAGCAGTGATGCAGAGTGTTAGCAGTGCCAAGAGCAGGACCAGAGCCCGGGGGCTGTCCATGGCTCCCCTCTGGCCCAGCCTCTGGAGGCTGTCATGGTGGGGAAGGCACCTGTTTCCGCTCTCATGGCAGGAAGTTTTCGTATGCGAGCAGGCCCAGGAGCAGCTGAGCTCAGTGTTCTCCACAAACTAGATTCACTTCCTTCTCTGCCTACCTCAGCTGGTGAACACAGGCAATGAACCCCCTCAAGACACTTAAAGTGACAGTGACAAGGTTTCCCCTGTCCTCATGCTGTGCTTTAGTGTGAGTAGGGCAAACAGCTTAGGTTCCTTTACCTGCCCTGTGTAGCTAACAACTTAGGCAGGGCTGGCCCTGAGGAAGGGTGAGGAGTTGGGAAGGGAAGAACACTACAAGGGGACCTGGAAAGAATCATCTTTCTCCTTAGGAAGAAGGCTCTGACTCTAGCTAAGAGGTATGGAATGTGGAGAAACATGGGAAGGGAAAGACCTGTAAGCAGGAACACCATCAGGAGCCTACTGCTTAAGAGCCAAGCCCAGCTTGAACCATCACTTTTCCACTGAGGAAACCTGATGCATCCTGTCTATATGCTAACCTATCCCACATGTAAACCTCTGGCCCAGGCCTCCCTTTCCCTCCCAACATCACAAACATGCCCCAAACTGAACTCTGAACCATCTGCAGCTTCTCCCCTCCCCACAGTTAAGAGCTACTGGCTTCCAACTACTCATACCAAAAGCATAGTCACGTGTGACTTTTTAAAAATATATATATTTTATTATTTTTAGAGAGAAGAGCAGGGAGCAGGAAAAAGGGGAGAGAAATGTCAATGTATGGTTGCCTTTTCACCTGCCTCCAGCTACAGGCCTGGCTGGAGACCTGGCTTGCAACCTGTTATGTGCCCTGACTGGGGAATCGAACCAGTGACCTTTGGGTTCGCAGGCTGGCACCTATCCACTGAGCCACCAGCCAGGGCCACTTGTGACTTTTTAAAATCATCTCACAGATGGCAGGCTCTAGTGGTGGCTGTGTCTTTTATGCAACCCCCACACAGTCCAAGTACATAAGGGAGCTCAATACTTGGTGATCGATGGATTAAAAACCATGGTACAAAGTCAATTACTCACTAACATTTTTCATCTGTAAGTCATGCTGTCCCCTTAGTAAGTTTTAATTGTAAATATTCAAATAGTACAGACTAGAAAACATCAACATTCTCCTTCACCAGCCTGCTCTTTCCCATTCCCCTCCCTATTTTAGCATGAAGTTAAAACTGTCAACCTTTTATCATATCCCAATTTTGTGTACTGCTTAGGAAGGCCAATTTCTGAACATAATTTCATAGTTTTATTTTTATTCTTAACTCTGAGGGTTTTTTAGCCCATGAAGAATTTTAATGGGGGGTGGGTAGTGGTGGTATAAAAGTGTAATGTTTTAGGTTGAGAGCCAGAAGTCCCCTAACCATTCAGTGAATAGTAGTCTCTTCCCTATTATCTTGAAATGCCATCTTGATCATAAATTCTTGCAAATGGGCCCTGGCTGGTGGTTCAGTGGATTGACGCTAGCCTGTAAACCCAAAGGTCACTGGTTCAATTCCCTAGCCAGGGCACATAACCAGGTTGCAAGCCAGGTGTCCAGTCAGATCCTTAGCTGGAGGCAGGTGAAAGGCAACCATACATTAATGCTTCTCTCCCTTTCTTCCTCCCTCTCTGCCCTTCTTTTTGAAAATAATGAACAAAATCTTTTTTAAAAACCCAAACAAACAAAAAAAACAACTCTTGCAGGTGGATATACCTTTGGATTCTCTTTTCTAATCATTATGAGTATTTTACTTATTTCTGTTTCATTATCACATGGCCATAAGTAGAATGATTTTATGTTGCGATAGATTTTAGGGCCCTTGTTCTCTCAGAACTTTCTTGGCGATCCCTGAACAGTCTCCAGAGTTTTGCGTTTCAGAGACACAACAGGTCATTAAACCCAGCAACATAAGCCCTGAATCATCAGGCCTGGGTTGTTCACCTCATCCCTTTTGGGTCTGGAGGTACAGGTCAGGTGACACAAATCTGTTAACAGCCACTTCCTGCTCTAACACCTCTTGGTGAAATCCACGCAGCCATAGCCCAAATGAAGCTGCAGTGGTCAGTCTCTAGAAGGAGGCCCAGGAGGGTATGAACTGGCATCACAATTCCCTAGCTCTACAAGCTTAGACAAAGTGACAACTTCTCAGAGTAGCAGTATCTCCATAGTGGTCAATTCTGCTTCACAGTGTAATTGAGAGTAACTGTGTAGGTGTGGCACCCTGCTCATACCTGGCTCAAGCCATCGATGAGTACTGGTGACCATCCATTTATATAGGGTACTTTTCATATGAATTTGTAAAGTGAAACTCATAATTGCTCCATATAATTTTTACATATATTTTCCTTTATTTAAAAAAATATTTTATTCATTTTTAGAGAAAAGAAGCAGGGGAAAAAGAGAGGGAGAGAAACATCAATGTGTGGTTGCCTCTCATGCACCCTCAACTGGGGACTTGGCCTGCAACCTAGGCATGTGCCCTGACTGGGAATCGAACCAGAGACCTTTGGGTTCACAGACTAGCACACAATCCACTGAGCCACACCAGCCAAGGCTATATATATTTTAAATGTGAAAATATCACTTGTGTTCCTGCATCAAAGTAATATAAAAACTAAGAGATAACATTGAATGTATATTATGTGCTAAATTTGTTGTGAGCGATTCACATGTTATTAACTCCAAGCTTACAATTTCCTTATGAAAATAATTTGCCCAAGGTCATGAGGCTAGTACACAGTAAAGCTCAAATTTTAACTCTGACAAAAACTATGGCTCCAAAACCCACACTATTAACAATTATGCTGAGTTGCCTTTCCCACACATAGTTTAAAATTTTTAATTGAATTATAAGGTTTTTGTCAAAAACAGTCCTCCACCCCATGAAGGGGAACCTGTGCAGAGTTCCTAGCCTGGGATGCCTTCCCATTCTCTAAGGTGAGAGGCTACTGCAACCAAACAAAATGGTTTGTTTTTCAGCTTTCTGCAATGCCACTCAGTCTCACTCTACTTTAGGCTATGGGACTGGGCAGGGCCATTTAAGACACTTACAAAAACCTGATCCCCACCACTTTAACAATCTTAAACCACACCTGGGAACAAGCTGACTTAAACATATTTATTGAGCTAGTCACAAGGGCACAAACAGACTGGGAAAGATATTCCAAAAATATAGGAAAACTGTTATGCTCTTTCAGTTCAACACAGGGAGATAGTGCCCCTCTTGAATACTGACATGAAGCCCCCACCCCTCCAAACACAGCAGGAAATAGGCACATTGCTCAAACACAGAGGGACAGTCATGGTGCATTAGGAATGATGGTTTCTCTATACCAACACCACCAGAAGAACATTAGATTCGAAAGGCAAAGCCCACTTCTTTCCCTCAGAGACCAGGATTGGGAACTGGAAATAGTTCCTTTTGCTTCCTTTTCCTGTTTGCCTTTTCCAAATGGTCACATTGTTGAGGTGATGGGTGGAGACCGGTAGGGGCGCAGAGTCATGTCAGAAATCCTGAAATGAGAGTTGAAAGGCAAATAGAGACATAACAGACTGGAGGGCAAAGATGTGACTGCAAAGTCCTACATATAATGATTCTAATTCCCTTCCTGCCCTCCTCCCAGGGCTAATACTAAAACCCTGGAAACCGCTGGGAGGATAGGCCATGGGCTGTGGCCTTTCTTTCCATCTATTTGACAGATACACAAATTACCTGCCAGCATCTCCCAGGACACATATAACTGAACTCCTTTTACTGTGCCATCCACTCACCTCAATGTTTAGCTCTGTAGAATCTAAGAGGTCCATCCCAGGCTCACTGGGGTAAGAGTGCTAGAGAGAATGGGGCCAAAAGTCAGAAAGGTCCTTCCCTACCCCCATCATATTGCCAATGATCACACGGTTCCCTTTCCAATAACAAATGTAAGGGCTGCAATAGGTCCCTGAGGACCTATTTTTTTCCCTTTGTTAAGGGAAAATTAACAAAGGCAGGGAGGGCAGGAAGTTCAGGTCTAAACTTCTCAAAGTCATCAGAGAAATGCCGCCTCTTCAGACCTGCTGACTGAGCTCTTAAATTTGTTTCATTTTGAAACCTGAGAATAGGTTTTTCCTGAGGGGATTTTAGGATAAAGACTATAAAATTTTTATCAAGGTCTTTATCTCTAGTCTCTGATTTAAAGATGTCATTGTCTAGTTTTTCCTTCCAAGCATAAGACCTCCATTTCCCTGCTTTATGGCATCCTTTCTCCTTTCTCAAAGAACAGAGAAGAGAGCAGAAGGATAACAGCAGTAGACACAAAATACTCTTCAGTTTATGGTTGTCTTTGTTCATTTTGTATTTTATGTAAAAGCTTCATTTTAAAGATGAAGAGGCTAAGAGGGGTTAAAGAGCTAACTTCATAAAGTGGTAGAACTAAGGACTCTTAGGTCACCTCACTCAAATTCCATGCTTTTCCTACTCAACAGGCAACATTTTCTCCTGGGGATGCAGTCAGTCTGGGGTAGAAAAGGAAGGGAGTGGACAAACAGAGACTGGCGCTGCCCTCTATGGAGACAGGAGGAAAGCAGGGTGCCCATGTGCTCGTATATGTATGTATGTATGCTAGGAAGAGACTGAATGGGTTACAAGACTGGGCTCAATGACCTTCCATCTCTAGCTCTAGAATTCCTTTCAATTTAGAATCAGAGGCAAAATGTTTATTTAGAATACTATTTCAGTCTTTTTTGGTATTTATTCCTTTAATAAAAGTCAAGTCCCACCAAAGTGCAAAGCAACTTACAAACTTCCCTCCTTTAACTCTGCGATGCTTTCAAAAAGTCTTAAGTATCTGTCAGGGACAAAGGCATCATCAGATAGAGTAGACTCACTCTAGTTTCTCTTTCTCATATGTGCCTCTAGTTCTGGAGGGAGAAGGGAATGTTGGGTCCATTCACCTTGTCTGGATCTTGCCATTCTTCGTCTGACTCATTCTGAATTTCTAATTCTTCTTCATCCTCTTCCATAAGGCTGAGTCTAATGGCAGTAGCAAAGAGTAGAGGTTTCCAAACTGCTCTTTCAACAGCCCTGAGAGTTTCTCAGAGGCACCCCAGGGAAGCAAGGGTGAGCAGTAGTACAGCAGGGCTCTAGGTTCCCACTGCTTTAATCAGCAGCTCTACTCTCATCAGTTTTACATACTAGAGTTCCACGTTATATTGGATGAAAGTGTTCTGTGGTTAAAACAATTCCAAAAAGCATCAATACAGAAGCACTGTATAAGGGGAGAACCTCTTCACCATGGGTAATAGATCTGAAGTGAAGGTAAAAGGTAATACAAAAAGCTCACCGGGTCAGCTGGTTGCCCAGACCAGGACCTGAAGGGTTGAATGAAGTCTGGAAACGCTGTGAATTCAAGAATGGTGACCTCTGGGTGCCTCTAAGAAGTTGGCTGTTGGGAATGATGTAGGATCAGTGACAATATATAAAAGTAAAGGGTAAAAAAGAAGAGGTGGTCAGCATTAAAGGGGAGAAGACTTAGTGTGTAGGAAAAAATGTAAAGCTTAAAAACAGAAGAGGATCAGAGAAGTGCTGCAGAGAACAACAGAACAAAAATAGCAAGATGGAGATAGCAAGACACCAAATTGAAAAAGCAGACACCCAGATTATCCCTATCAGCCTTCACCCTTGGGTAAACTCTGATTCTGAGCTGCCTCCTTCTTCCATCTCTTCCAACCCCTCCAGGGACTGCCTATTCTTCACAGCTGTAGAGGTAAGGGTGGGTATAGGTGGGGTGCTGTTCAGCTGTAGGCTTTCCTCCTGAGATGAAGAGATGTCCTCTCTGTGCTTCCTGGAGGGGCCTGCAAAGAAGGAAATGCACATATAAATTGTAGACCAGGTACAGCCATGGACAGTTTTATTTTTTCCAAGACCTGGACTTGGTTAGAAAAAGTTAAGAAGGGAATGAAAATGCTAAATGGTCTCATTATGTTATGACTAAAAATGAGAGTAGCCCTATGTACTAAAATAATAAGAGTTATAAAAGTGTATCTAGCCCTTTCCATCTTTGGCCACCACAGTGAGAAGGAGCTGCCATCATGTCTGCCTACCTGCAATGAATGGTCATATGGAACTGCTCCAGCGTCATGATAAAGAGGAATAAGCAAACATACAGCATGCAATCCAATAATCTGAAGGCACACAATTTGTTCTGCTACAATGGAATGATTCATCATAGACACTGGGTTTGGAGCCAGTAGCTGATGGCAAAGGTATGGTGGTCCTCTCGAGACAGGGCTAGTAAAAGTTGGCCACCTCCTACATGCAAACCACCATCAACAAGAATGCCTGGGCCACCCTGAGCAGCATCCAGCACATGATTCACAAGAAGAAGTACTACCTGGATCTGTACATGGCCACCATCCACAGGGCCAGCACCATTCTGGGCAGCCAGACGCCCATGATGGTGAAGGGGAAGCAGGTCCACCCCACCAAGAGCTCCTGAGCACCACAAAGCAATAAAAATATGTGTGACTTTCCTTAAAAAAAAAAAAAAAAAAATGTAGGACTTATCCAAGAAAATCTTACTACACAGCTTATAAAATAAGATGGAAAGAAATATATTTTTCACATATGAATAGTTTTCTAAACATGAATGTGAGAGAGGGTTGGACTCCCCGAAGACTGAGAGGTTTCAGTTAATAAATGAAGATATTTAAGGTCTTAGTCATTCAAGATTTCTGTGGTGAGAAAAGTTTAAAATGGCAATAGAGTTTTGGGACCTGTAGTTATGATAGAAGGGGTAGGAACAAAAATGGAATATTGGATTTTCAAAAAGCCATAAAAAATGAGATGTTTTCAATGTTGGCATAGTGCTGATATGAGGTTAAGTAAAAAACAGAATCTAAAAAAAAAAACAACAAACAACAGAATCTCACCCCTGCATAGATCTGAGAAGGTAGGGGAGGAAAAAGAACCCAAAAAACCCAGGTAATACTATTTGAAAACATGAGTCAAATTGATACTACTATTTGTGAGCTGTAAATATTCACAACCCTGTTATATATAAGGAGGAATCCTTATGACCATGCTTGTACACTGAAACAAATAACCTGGAAAATGAAGTGGAGGGCTACAAATAACAGGAAAAAGCCATACCCATGAGCTTGTAATACCGGAGAGAAAACCCTGAGGCCCCAGATTAGCCCTCTTAATCTTCCCAGCCTATTAATAATAGTATAATGGCCAAGTGATCAGCCCTTGGGCCTCTCCTCTGATCCATCTTCACCTGGCTTCCTTAGCCATTTTGGTTCACACCTTAAAATACCAACTCCCAAATTCATCTCAGCTTTTGTCTCTCCCCTGAACTCAGATTCCAAACCCCAGATGTCTATCCAATAGGAGATCCACCTGTAAAAAATGACTAATACTAAAGTCCTGATCTTACCCACAGCCTTCCCCATTTCCTACCAATGTTATCCTTCCAATTGTTAGGCCAAAATTCTTGGAGTCACCCTCAACTCCTCTGTCTTATATAACACATCTAGTTGGTCAGGATGTCTTATTAGTGCTATCTTGGAAATATATGCAGAATCTGGCCACTTCTCACCACCTATTCCACACAGCACCCCCCGTTCCCCAATCTATCTTGTCTCCTCTCCCATCTGGACTCCTACAACAGCCTCCTCAGTGACCCCTTAGCTTCTACCCTTGCCCCTCTAGTCAATTCTCAATACGGCAGCCAGAAGGATGCTTTTAAAACATAAGGCAGATCATGTCACTCCTCTGCTCAAATACTACAATGTTTTCTCATTTCACTCCACATAAAGTCGACTCTTCTCTCTGCATCATATGTTCTGGGTCTCTATAACATCTGTGTTCTTGTATCCCATATGCTGTCCACTTGGCTATAGTGGTCTTCTCTGTTGTTCCTTGAACATGCCAGGCACATCAGCTATCACAGCCTTTGGACTGGCTGTCTCTCTGCTAAACTATTCTGATATACACCAGGCATCCTCCCTCACTTCCTTTAGTTTTTGCCTAACCTTTGTGCTCTCTGTGAGGCTTTCCTCTGATCACTTTCTACAAGATTGCCATCCCCATCTCATTAGTATTTCCTCATTCTCTTCCCTGCTTTCTTCCCCCCACAGAACATTATCACTACCTGACAATCTAAAGAAAGAGATTTTTGTCTTGAAAGATGCTCAACATTATTAGTTATTAGGGAAATAAAAATGTATTTATTTATTTAAAGGACTTTATTTACTATTTTCAGAGAGAGGGGAAGGGAGGGAGGAAGAGAGGGAGAGAGGCATCAATGTATGGTTGCCTTTCACCTGCCTCCAGCCCCGGAACCAGGTGGAGACCTGGCTTGTAACCTGGTTATGTGCTCTGGCTGGAAATCGAACCAGTGACCTTTGGGTTTGCGGGCTGGCGCTTTATCCATTGTGCCACCAGCCAGGGTGGGAAATAAAAATTTAAACCACAATGAGATATCGATTCATAGGCCGCTGGCATATGAACAAAATAAAAGACAAACAATAACAAATATTGGCAAGAATGGGGAGAAATTGGGGTCCTCATACATTGCTGTTAGAATTGTAAAATGATGTAGGCACTTTGGAAAAAAGTTTGGTAATTCCTCAAAAAGTTAAACATGGAGTAATTATATGATTGAGCAATCTCACTCCTAGGTATAGCTCAAGAGAACTGAAAACATGTATCTATGCAAAAACTTGTACATGGGACTTTCAGCAAAGATGGAGGCATAGGTAGACACACTGCATCTCCCTCACAATTGGAAGAAATTTACATCTACCTCAAAACTAAATAAAACAAGGCAGAAATTTCAGAAAATTGAACTACATGGAAGTGCAACAAATGAAAAATGAATACTCAGCTAGACAGGTAGGAAGGGTGGAGCCAGGGGGGAGAGCTGCAATGACGATAGCAGCACTGGAGCTGAGGGCACAGAAAAAAGCTCAGTCATACATTTAAACCTGGGAAGCAATCCCAGGGCCAGACCACACAGCCTATGGTTCCAGTGCTGGGAAAAATAGAGCCCTATGGCTTTAAATTGTGAAAACCAGTGCAGAGAACTGCCGGTCTCAACAGGCAAGTGGTGGTGTTCCTTCTCAGACCCCTCCCCCATATACAGTATCACAACTTGGTGAAACTGCACTGACAAATTCCTAAGGGTCAGTCCCTTAAAACGTAACAAGTGCAACTGGGCTACCTAGTAAGACACAGAGGCAAACACAGAAAGCTGTCAAGCTGAGAAGACAAGAGAATTATGGCCTAAAAGAGGGAGATCAAGGCGCCAGTAGGAAAACTGAGCAACGAAGAGATAACTAACCTAACAGCCAAGGAGACAGCTAACCTAACAGACACGGAGTTCAAAACACTGGTGATTAAGATGCTCACAAACTTGATCTGCTTAAATACAGCAAATACAGAAAGGAAGAAGTGAAGGCTAGGCTATGTGAAACAAAAGAAAAAATTCACATGAAACCCAGGGAACTAGGGTTCAAATCAATGATCTGGTACATAAGGAAGAAATAAACCAGTGCAGAAAGAGGAAACAAGAATTGAAAAAAATAAGAGGCTTAGGAACCTCTGGGACAACTTTAAATACGCCAACAGCCAAAGCATAAGGGTGCCAGAAGGAAAAGAAGAAGGACAAGAAATTGAAAATTTATGTGAAAAATAGTGAAGGAAAACTTTCCTAATTTGGTGAAGGAAATAGATACACAAGTCCAGGATGCACAGAGTCCCAAACAGGCTAGATCCAAGGAGGATCACACCTAGACACTCAATTGAAATGCCAAAGGTTAAAAACTCTTAAAAAACTCAAGAGAAAGAAGTTACCTACAAAGGGGTCCCCATAAGACTATTAACTGATTTCTCAAAAGAAACTTTGCAGGCAAGGAGGGACTGGAAAGAAGTATTCAAAGTGATGAAAAGCAAAGACCTACAACCAAGATTATTCTATACAGTAAAACTATCATTCAGAATGAAAGGGCAGATAAAGTGCTTCCCAGACAAGGTAAAGCTAAAAGAGCTCATCATCACCAAGCCATTATCATATGAAATGTTAAAGGGTCTCACTTTAGAAAAAGAGGATCAAAATGATGAACATGAAAAAGACAACAAACTCACAACTATCAACAACTAAATATAAAATAAAATTTAAAAACAAAAACTAAGCAGACAACCATAGAGGGAACAGAATCAAAGATATGTAGGCATTTCAGTTGTGGGGGGAAGGGGAAGAAGGGGGAAAAGGTGCAAGAATTAAGAAGCATGGTGAGTGCAGGATAGACAGGGAGATATTAAGAATAGTACAGGAAAAAGCCAAAGAACTCACATGCATGACCCATGGACATGAACTAAGGGGGGCTGGGATGCTGAAGGGGAGCAAAGGGAAAAGAAATTTGGACAAATGTTACAGAATAATCAATAAAAATACATAAAAAATAAAGAAAGAAAAGACATGATTGGATTCGAATAAAAAAAATATGAGAATGTGAGGAACTCTACAAAAGATTTGTCAACAACAACAATAAATATAAAAGGGGGTGGGGTAAACATATAAAGATATGTAACATATTAAATAAGTACAATACGTTGGAACTATTTATATCCCAATTCAAACAAATTTTTAAAATAATTTGAAGATAATGAGGAAATATAAACACCAGATACTTAATGATATTAAGGGATTGGTATTAATACTATTTAGGTGTGGAATAATGGCATTGTGGTTAAACAGTATTTTTTTAAGTGTCCAAATCTTCTAGTAATGTACAATGAAATGTGATATCTAGTAATTGCTTCAAAGTAGCATAGAGTTGGTATAGATCATGCATGTGGTACACATGTAATGGTACTGGGTGTGGAATGATGGCTGTTGGGGCTGGGTGATGGGAACAGAAGGATTTATCGTATGCTGCCTTTTGTTCTGTGTATGTTTGGAATTTACTATAATAAAAGATTAAAAAAAACACAAAAAATACTTGTATATGATTGTCCATAGCAATTATTATGCATAATAGTAACAAGGGGGAAACAACCTGAATGTTAATTAACTGATGAGTGAATAAATAGTGGCCTACATACAATGGAGTATTACTCAGCTACAAAAAGGTATGAGGTACTGATATATACTAAAGCATAGACAAAACTTGAAAACATTATGCTAAGTGAAACAAGTTAGACACCATGGCTACATATTATATGATTACACTTTATAAAATGTCTAAAATAGGACAAATCCAGAAGTAGATTAGTGGTCCTTATAGGGTTGGAAGGATGAAGAGAACAAGGAATGACTACTAATATTTTAATCACATCAAACTTAAGTGATTTCTAGGTTATCACTTAAGATGAGACGATATAAGAAAATCAATTTAAAGAGAAAAATCCTTAGGTGGCTTATAAGACAGGTGGTGATATGAAGGTAAAAAATCATGAAAACTGTGCAAAAATATTTAAAATTTGGAAAATAACAAAATACAAGATGTTAGAAAGGGGCACACCAAATATACAAATCTCTTAGTTCAATCCTTGATTTTATTGTTAGTTTCTAATTGATTTTTCAGGGAAATTTGTTCTTGTTTTTTAAGAACTTTTTTTTAAAAGATTTTTATTCATTATTTTCAGAGAGAAGGGCAGGGAGGGAAGAAAGGGAAAGCCTGCAGCTAAGGACCTAGCCGGAGACCTGGCTTGCAACCTGTACGTGCTCTTGACTGGGGAACTGAACATACAACCTCTGGGTTCGCAGATTGGCGCCAATCTACTGAGCCGCACCAGCCAGGGTAGGTTTGCTATCTTAAGTTGGCTAAATAGACCTTGATAAAATGAGTATCCTTAAGGACAGCAGAGCTCAAAATATTTCTTATTTAACTCAAGGAAAAAGTTTGAAGAAGGCGGCAAAAGACTATGGGGTGCATGTGATAAATTGGCAAAATTTTAGTAAAATAGACCTACCACAAAAATGTTATATTTTCAAATAAATTTATTCTTATATGTAAATACATAAACATTATTTTTTTGTAATGTTCAAAAAAGTCTCCATTTGCTGTAATAATAGATTCCATTCGACTTCGGAATCTTCAGCACACTTTAATTAACTTTTCTTTATCCATGGACATCATAATGTTTTCAATCTTTAACAGCCTCTTTATTGGAATGCAGTTGTTTATTAACTTGTCTCTCATAAATGCTGCATACATAATAGTCTGAAGGATGTGCATCTGGTGAAGTAGGCAGCCAGATTTCCTTTGACCAGAATTCAGGAACATACCTACTGAGTAATTCTTGCACCTTTTTGGCATTATGTGCTGGTGCACCATCTGGTTGGAAGATAAAATGACGTCCATTTGCAACTTGCTTCATCCACGGTACAACTACTTCTCTCAAAACATCAAGGTAAACATCAGCAGTCACCTTCAAGCTTTGTGGAAAAAAATGCAGGGTCATGATATCTCCTTTACTGCTGACAACACCTAACACCATCACTGTAGCAGGAAATCTTGTTTTCATGACAGACAACTGGGACTTCATTAAGATTCTCACAAAGCCACCTGTTGTTTCTTCTGTTGACTATTTGGTCCTGCTGAAAATTCTTTGCATTGAAGAAGAAAATCTGAGGGATTTTTCCTTTGGGATTTTTCGATTTTGTTAGCAATGTCCTTACTTTTTCAAAGTGCCTTTCCTTTGTCTGTCGTGTCATAAACTGGCCTCTTCTAAGAACATTCAATCTGTATCTGGTATCTTCAACAATAATCTTGGAAACTGCTGCATCCAACATCCGCAGTTCTCTTGCTATGGAGCACACTGACTTTCCTGGATCTTCAATGATGATCTCCTGGATTCTGTGTACAATATCTGGACTTGTGTGATCCTTGTGTACCTTATGCATTTTCTTTGTTGGTGTGACGACATCAAGATCTGCATCATACACCTTCTTCCCATTGTAAACTTTATGTAAAGGGATGTGGTTTAAGTCCACAATTTCCTTAGCAGTTTGCCCTGCACGCAGTCCAGATTTTATGGTTGCTCTAACATCATATTCCTTCAACATGATGGTTGCTCTCAGAATTTAATACTTTATATCTGAAACAATGATGTTAAATCATAACCTTAAAAACATAGTTTTTCAAAATTAATAAGTACGCGAAGCAAGTAGATACAAAGTTATTGCCACTTTATCACACGCACCCTGTATAGGCTGCTTATCCACACAGCAGCCCTAAAGGAAGTAGTGCTGGGGACTCTGATACCTGTACACACAGTATATATACACAAGACACACACACAGCACTTTACCTTCAATGCGCCTTTTCTTGGAGCGGGGGTAGCCCAGAGGACTGGTCTCTGCTGCATTCTCCATAGGACTAAGGGAGTGGCAGTAAGTGGTGACTGAACCCCAGGTATGGCCAGGGGGCTGGGAGACACGCTGCAGACACTTTTCCAGGTAGGATAGTCTAAGCGAGGGGTGGGATGAAGAGGATGTAATGATCACTGGGCCTTTGCCATCCCCTACTTCCCTAATCACATCTTTATCTACCCATTCATAACTTACAGTAGCTGCTTGTCCTGATGGAAAAGTCGGGGGGAAAATTCTGAAAGGAGCTCTAGGAATGCAAGATTTGGAGGCTGACCAGAGGATCCAGCTGGAGGAAGCTCAGACAAGGAGAACTTGATGCCTTCCCTTGAATGAGCAGAATTATTTTAGGAAAATAGTCCCTTTCCACTTCTGTCCCAATGCTATCCAAGTATACCCTCCTCCCGTCCCCAGCTTGTTCCCCATAGCTACTGAACGGCCAACCTGACTGCTTCTTCTCAATATGCTTATCCTCCCTCCAAGACCTTATTTCCAGCTCTCCCTGTACACAGCCTTTAGCTTAGCGTTCTCAGAAAAATTCAAGAACACTGACTTCCAACCAATACTGCCTTACTTGTGTAGCATGACCACAATGTCACGGTTCTGTAGCTGCTGGGGTCCAAAGCTCAAGGCAAACCTCCGGGCTAGGTCCCTCATCTCCATGAAGGCTGGAAGCTCATTCAGGCCCTGGGGCCCCTGCTCCTGCAGTAGTTCTGTGTACAGCTGTGTCCAAGACACGATACATATAAGAAGAGAAACATGTGGAAAAAAAGAGTAGAGCATTCTTTTCTCTGCCTAGAAGTTCTAAAGGGTTTGGGATGCTGTCTGTTACTTTTACACTTTCTTTCCTCCCAGAACACTATCCCTACCTCTGATTCCTGCATCAAAGAGAGCTTTTATCCTTGTTCTCTAACAATAAAATAAAAATGTGTGTTGTAAACAAAGGAGGCTGAGAGAGAACAGATTTTTAAAAATTAGGAATTCCCTATCACATTATTATTGGTGTTCCTAAATTCTAGCTAATATTTGAATTTCTGTAGAGTTGGGGTGGAAACTGCCCTTCAGTTGAAAAATACTTTTTAAGCCCTGGCTGGTGGCACAGTGGATAAGGCACCAGCCTGTGAACCCAAAGGTCGCTGGTTTGATTCCCAGTCAGGGCACATAACCAGGTTGCAAGCCAAGTCTCCAGCCAGGTCCATAGCTGGAGGCAGATGAAAGGCAACCATACATTGTTATTTCTCTGCCTCTCTCCTTTCTCCTCTCTCTCAAAAAAAAAAAAAAAAAAAAATCTTTAAAAAGAATTAAAAAGTATACTTTTATGGACCTAGTAGTTATGAAGGAGATATCATATAAAGTAACAGTGAAACAAAATCAGAGTTTTTGCTCTTAAGCATCTTACATCTTAAATGGCTGGGGTAAACAGAGAGTCCGTAACCTATGGGGAAAGCATGCCACAGTTGTGAGACACTCTAGGGAGAAGAGCGTACCTGCTTGAGGCTCAGCAGCAGGATTTGGGAACAATGGCTTCGGTCAATCTGCCTTGTTCTAGTTAATGTTTCCTTGATAATGTCACCATAGTCATTGTAAAACTGAGGGAGAAGAAATGGAGAACATAGTGTTTGACTACAGGAAAAGATTGTTTCTGTTTAGTTTTTTCCTTTACACTCCAAAAAGTAACTAAGGCAGGGAAACATAAATCTAAGTATACAACAACTCAGACTAGACCTCATCTCTAGCCAATAGGTGCAAAACCCAAAATAAATCAGCGTTTAGGCAAATAAATAAGGAAAGAAACTGCCCTGAGCCCATTTCTTGGAGAATAAAAAGCCTGCCAGTGCTGAGTCTCATCCAGCAATGAAACCTTCACTATTTGTCTCACCATGCTAGAAGAGAAGCTCCATGATGCAGAAACATTTGTCTATTTTGCCCTGTGTTTGGAATGATTCTTGTACATAACAGATGCTCACTGAACAGAAATCAATACAATGGTGGGCTGAGGAAATCAAGGACACATCCAGGTATCTTGTGAAAACTGATCCCTCTCCCACTCTTTTTTATTCCTTCTTGTATTACCTCATTCCATAGACTGGGTTCATGGAAAAAGGTATTTCCTCCCCAATGAATTTCTTCCTCCTAACAACTTTTTCTCTATAATTGTTTACTGCTAAGTATCTTTGCTTTGTTCCTTTGTTCTATACTTCTATTGCTCTTTCCTTCCTACTTCTCCTTTAAGCCTGAAACCATAATCTCCCCACCATCCTTTCTGTAGTGTTAGTGTCTGCAGTCACACCTGTGGTCATCTTGGTGCGTGCCCCTCACTATACCTTGTTATAGTGTTTGAAAACATCTGAAGCTGCATCCATCTCAAGCACCCCATAAATCAACAGCTTGCAGAACCCAGCCAGGAGGCGGCGCCGCTGGTGCAGCTGCTCTATCTGTAAATGCTCCTCCTGGGAATGACCTGGCTCATATCAAATGCAGAATGGAAATGTAAGAATCACAGATTTAGCCCTTTGGCCAGACAGGCCCAAGCCCCAGACCCTTCCTGAACCTCAGGTATATAGTCCCTGTACCCTTGCCCAATTCTCCAGGCTGGATGAAGATGTGGTCCATGAGGAAGCTGGCAAGCTCAGACTGCAGAGTGGCTTCAGGAACAAAGACAAGAGGCCTAAGAAAATCACGTCCCCCTACAATCATCTGAGGACTGAAGATGAGAAGTAGATCACTTAACAAGACAAAAGCCTGTTAGGGAAAAAAAGAATGCTTAAAATGGTCAGAACATTGACCAAGACCAACATTACACAACTAATTTCTCCTTAGAAAGGTATTTCTCAAACCATGGGAAGACTTGCCTCCTTGGTCCCTCTTGATTAAATGCTCACCTGTTCCTGGATCTCAGGATCCACATCTGAGAGGCAGCTCTGACAGAGCTCGCAGAAGGCCACCATTCTGCTCTTCAAACTCAAGATCTGCTCCTGTGGAGACAGTGCTTCAGGGGAAGGAATGAAGACACAAACTCCTTCACTCCCATTCCCCCTACTCAGGCCTATATTCACCTGAGAAGCACCTGCTCCAGAAAGGTGGGTTAGTGTCCAGAGAATGGAAAAATAGACAACAGTCAAGGTTGGCAGGATCACCTGTAACCAAATGTTACAAAAATGAGGGGTGGGTTATAAGAGTAATGGGGAAGATAGGGAGGGAAAAAGAAAGGAAGAGAGAGAGGAAGAGACAAATTGGTATATACATAAGAGGTCTGTCCAGAAAAAGTCCAGCCATTGTTAATATAATGAGAATGGTTTACACTGCATCAATGTAACCTGGCAGCCAAGGAGAGTGGACTGAAATGCACATATGTGAACAATGATGACTTCACTGAATTAGTCAGTGGGGATGGTAGATGCCATTGAGTGAGCATGTGTACTATGTGGCTGTCACATTTAAAATGACTGAGCGAGTAGAGCAACAAATCTGCATTCAACTTTGCATTAAGCTTGAACATTTTTCTCTGCGGAAACTATCTGGATGATTCAGAAGGCTGCAGCTATGGGCAACTGGTGATTAGCAGCTTCATTACAATACACCTACTCATGCATCACATCTCATGCAGTTTTTTGACAAAACATCAAATCACCCAGTTGACTCAGTTCCCCTATAGCCCAGATTTGGTGCCCTGTGACTCCTGGCTTTTCCCCAAACTAAAACCACCTTTGAAAGGGAAGAGGTTTTAGACCATTGATGAGATTCAGGAAAATATAACAAGGCAACTGATGGTGACTGGGAGAACTGTGTGAGATCTCAAGATGCCTACTTTAAAGGGGGCTGAGGCATCATTGTCCTATGTACAGTGTTTCATGTATCTTATACGTTCTTTAATAAATGCCTCTATTTTTTATGTTACATGGCTAGATACTTTCTAGACAGACTTCATACAAAGCAGTAAAAAGAGACAAAAGCAGTCAAGAGGAAAGGAGGTGATATTAGGGGCAATCCAATTCCTTTTCTATACAAAAGAAGTGATTCCAGATGATCTTCAGAAGACTTTATCTGGAGTAAAAATGTCACCTCTGCCTAATTTATTTGAAGTCTCCTACAATCCCTCAATATTATCCTTGACTCCCAGGAAACCAGAGAGGATAGCTATTTTCAGGCATTGAAAAGTACAGTTCAGCCCTGACCAGTGTGGCACAGTGGGTTGAGCACTGTCCTGCAAAGCAAAAAGGCCTGGGTTTTGGGCCAGGTCCCCAGTTGGGGGCATGTGAGAAGCAACTGATTGATGTTCTTCATACATCAATGTTTCTCTCCTTCTTTTCCTTCCCCCATTCCCCTCTTTAAAAAAAATAAAATCTTTAAAGAAAAAAAAAGTACAGTTTACGTTCCAGGGATAAAATGGAAGGAGAGTGCACATATGATCTTTTGTATCTACTTCACATCTCTGGGACTGGAATTGCCGGGGGGAGATTGTTACCTAGGATACAGGGTTCTTAAAAACTCCTCTCTGCCTCCACACCTCCAACTTGTCTACTTGCCTGGTGAGGAACCTCTCCTGTGTCCACAGCCTTCTGGAGGAGTCGGCAGCATGGCTCATACAGCTCCCATTGAGTTAGGTCATGAGCACTTGACGTGGGAGGGAAGAGAGGGAATGTTACACCAGAACAGAAGGGGAAGAATCAACTCCATTGACACTGGTAGAAATTGAAGAGGAGGTGAACTGCTCACTTGTAGAAGGCAGAGAGGCGCTTCAGAGTGGCTGCCAGACTATATACCTCATCTTCATCTAGGAAGGATGACTGAAGAAGAAAAAAGGTTCACAATGGGATTTTCCCAAGAACTCACATATCCATGTTCCCTGTCTTGTGGCCCTCTTCTTGTGACTCAGCCCCAGTTCCTACCTGCAGCAGCTCTTCAAGTTCCTGCTGGAAGCGGTCAGTCAGCATATCCACTAGTTGACTGCGGGCAAAGTCTACCCGGTTAAAGAATGTGAACTCAGGATTGCAGAGCAGATAGAGGGTGTGAGCTCCAGCCTCAAGGACCACTGATTCTGCATGCTTCATCACCACCTCCTGGAGTTGTTTTAAAAACAGCTCCAGGTGCTGAGAAGAAAAAAAAAAAAAGTGGGAGAAGCTAGTGCTGTTAGCAAGGTGGGAAGGACAACTCATCTGGAGAGGAGTATAGCTAAGGGAGATAATGGTATTGAAAGCCTTAAACTTCAAGGATAAGATACCTAAGAAAGAGAAGACAGATTTGTCAGAAACCCACGTTCTTGAAAAGAACCAGATACTGGCAGTAGACCCATTGGCTCCACCAGGGAAGCAGCAAGGTAGAGGAAACATAGCTTCCTCCTCACCTTCTCTAAGCGCCTGGTGCAATATATGTTGAGGTCAAAGTAGTTAAGAAGCTGGAGCAGGGGAGCAACCTTCTCTGCATCAGCTGAGAACTGTGATTGAGAGGAAGACCAACTTATTAGCTAATGCACTGTTAATTCTTACTTTTATTTCTCATCAGACACCATTCTTTTCACCCACTCATTCCCAGATGCTGCATGAAGAGTGAAGCAGTTCTACCTTGGCCAGGAGCTGGGGTAGCAAAGGAATGAGGTGCTCAGTCAGCTTCATCTTGTCATCTGCTTGGATCTTACGTTCTTTAGGGGTTAAGCCCTGGAATTAAGAGTTATTTGGAAGCATGAGAAAGGTGTGGAGAAACACTGTGTTTGTGTATCCCTCCTCACCAGGAAGGAAAAGAGAATTTAGCAGCTACCTTCAGATATTTTTCCTGGAAATGGAATTCTTTGAGGGGCATAGTAAGGGGCACCCTAAACTAAGACTTGAGATTAAAGATTGATAATGTCTGTCTGGATTTAGTATTGCCAATCAACTCAACCCACCCCTCATGCCATACCTTCCTCCCAGTTACCCGTCCCACAGGTGGGTGGCCCTCTGAAGCTTGCCGAACACTGGACACAAGGATTTCTATCAGTGTGCTCTCCTGCACATCACCCAGGTCTGGGTTGGTGAGAGAATGAAAACACAGAATCACAGATTGGCCACCCTGAATCCCCAAGTCTTCTCCTATCCTGTGTCCCCATTGCCCATTAAAATACAGGAAAGAAATCTCTCCTGGTTTCCGATTGGGAGGTGGAAGGTCCCCACCCTGCCCCTGGCTACCATAGAACACGCACTTTGGTCCTTCTCCAGCAGCAAGCTTGTCAGACTCTCCCAATCCTTCAGCTGAGACCCTGCACAGTCCCACAGGCTATCTACTAAGTAAGCAGCATGATCATGGAGCTGTGGAAGAAGGTACACATTAAATTACTGAAGCCACATTAAAAAACTCTAGGAAGTGACTACTGATAAACCAAGTTTCTCTTTCCTATATTGTCAGCTCCCATCCTTTTCTACCTGTATGTCTTAGGCACAACAACTAAACAACTCCTTCCTACATGTTACCTCACTCTCCACAAAGAAGGACAGCAGAAGGTGGAAGAAAGTCCTCCGGGCATGTGGACTTCGGCGTTGCTCTCTCCCATTCACCATTCTTGTCTCATATTCAGGGTAGAGGAGCCTGGCAGAATGGACATAAGGAAAGGGCACAGCACAGGAACAAACAACCACCATGGAGGGGAGCAAAAATCCAAGAAGAGGTATAAAGAGAAAAGAGGTACAGAACTAAGGGAAGCCCCAAGGAGATAAGAGGGAAAAAAGGAGACCCTAAGAGAGACTAATAGGTATGGGGAGTTCTTAGCAAGATCAGCAGCAAGTGAGAAAGAGAAAACAACAGAGGATGGTGTTAAAGAAACAAATTAAAGGAGCCCTACTCACTTCCAGTACAGAAACTCCCCGGCAGCAGAAGCCAGGGCTCGGTTAGAGGCATATACAACAGGGTAGATGCTCTCGCAGTCTGCATCTGTGAGCACCCCTTCCATATTCCTGTCAAGAGAAAAGGAGAAAAAGCAGGTGCATAAGGATGTAGTCTTCTTTCACAACTAAGGCTAGAAACAAAAAGAGGCAAAAACAGTAAGGATTAAAGGATTAACTCACAAAGAACTTTTAATGAAGAGTGGAAGACAAAGGAGTATAGAGAGTTAGAGAAGACAGGAAATCATCATCCCCCCCCCCCAGATCTTGCAACTCAGGAATGACCTCTGTCTTTCAACCTATACATAAGGAAGAGTCAACCTATGCTAGGTGGAGGGACAGGACTCTGGAAAGGCAGGTGTGATGCTGTAAAGGTAAAAGCCCAAGATGCTTACTTCCCTCTTTCCCATGACTCACTTAAGGATAAGTATTAGCAACCTGACAGCCTCCACTGCCACATCGTACTCTCGGTCCATGACCATGGATACCATCCGATCCTGCAAGAAGAAAAACACTGCTTAAAACTTCACTGTATCCATCCCCAACACCATGTTCCCTTAGAATTTGAGAGATACCTAAAGAGAGGGTGTAGAAGCAGATGCTGGGATAGCTATTGCTATATTAGAGCAATAGAAATGGAAAGATGAGGTGGGGCAATGGGAACAACAGGAAAGAGCTAAGTACAGGAGAACTGTCCCTATTTTACCTTGAAGCGGTTAGTAAAGAGCTCTAGGCGTGCAGTCAAGTCCCGGTTGCCATACAACTCTTTGAGAGCCTTCAGGCACTTTAGACGGACCTCTCGATGCTATTGAGGAAAATGGAAATATGACTGACTCCCCTACTCAACTTCACTGGGCCTCCATACTAACCCTCACCCCTCCCAGGTTACTCATTCTGAGCCTAGGTGTCCTCTAACTTGAGGATTATGAGATACCACAAAGATAATAAACAGCTATTGTTGCTTAAAAATAAATAAATAAAAGGATCACAGCAGAATTTATCAATCATACTGAAAAGGATCTTCTGGTTATTACCCTAGCACCTATATTACAATAACATTCTTGTTTTTTCATAAGAAAAGTCTTTCTCTCGCTCTACCTTGGTTTTGAGGTGTTTCATTTCCTGGATAGGTCTTTCACTTTTCCTATCCTCCCCAATACTGGGGAAGTTTCAAGGTTCAGTACCTTGATGGGTTGATCATGATCACTAGCAAAACACCTAAGTGGTAGGTAAAGCTGAAGTGTCCTAAGGCAGGGAAAAGAATGAGGGGAATAAGGAAAAGGAGATTGACTTGGCTCTCACCTTATCATGAAGGGTCCAGCCAATATATTTTAAATAGCTATCAGTGAGGAAAGAGGCACTGTAGCTTTGCATCCAAGACCCAATCTCCTCGATGCAGATAGCACGAATCTCAGGAAGGACATCCCTAGGTATAGAAGGATAAATTGACCCGTATCACCTTCTTTCCACATTCACTTTCTATCCTACCAGATGATCTCTCTGTCATATAAGAACTTATTTTCTTGACTAAGCACCAAGTACAAGTCTTTCACTACCTCCTCCCAATGTAAATACAATAGATGATAAAACGCACTTCCTTTTTGTTATCAGCCCATAAAATTGTTAAACTTATCTTCCCTGTCCCCTTTAAAAACTAATTTTGGAAGTTAATTTAACTGTTGGGCAAACAATGTGTGTGTTTAATTCCACTTCAAGAAAAAATTATATCACCTAAAAAGATCTGAAAAGGCAAAGGCTAAAAATCTAGATAAGAATGGGAAATAAATACAGGTGTTCTTTTTAATTCCACCCATTCTTTAAACAGTGTAAGACTCCCCACCTTTAGCACAGCAAAACAGCATGCTGGGCTCAGAAAAGGTTTGCCAAGCTGTACACCCTCAGACAAGCCCTGCCTTTTTTACTCTCTGCTCTTATTCTCTCAACTCTATAGCCCCAGCAAAATGAGAGAGGGAAGGTACTGAACAAAGCTGGAGAAGAATACTCAGCAACCCCTATCCTCTTACTTGATCTACCAGAAGAGGTTACAAGATCCTTTGTAGGTGGAGATAAACTAAACCTTATTAATTTAGAATATATCTGTTAAGTTTTTGCTCTAACTGCATTAGTTCTAAGACCAACCAAATAACTCAGAGTTAAGGAGGGGGGCCTTGTTACTTCTATAGACTCTATAACCAAGGACCAGCTGCTTCAGTGAGAACCCACCAACTCACCTATACCGATGTACAAAGACACCCCTGAAGAGGGCATTCATCATCCCCTCAATCTCCTCTTGATGCTCTTGGAGCTGGAGGACAGGAAGGAACAGGCCAATCTCTCTTGTCCCCGAACAATATAAGGCCACAAAAATATAAAAAAGTATGACCTCTACCTGCTTCCTATTTATTACAGGACACAGTCTTGAACCCTTGGTATCCTATGCTCCCTTTAAACCTTCTAATTCTGGAAGAAGCTGTATAGTCAACTAATACCTTTGGGAAAAATAATATTTCCTCTACATCTGGTTATTTTATTTTTATTTTTAAAAATTTCATATTTAAAATAAAAGGGAAAGGGTGGACAGGAGGAAAGGTAGATTATCAGTACCAAATTCTATAGAAGTTTGGAAAAGGGAGATTGAGAGAAGGCCATCAGCTATAGGAATCAGAAAGTTATTGGTTTGAGAATAATTTCAAAGAAAAATGAGGTTAGAAGCTAGGCAGCAAAAAGGATTCAGTTGAATATTACGAAAATAGGAAATATTTCCTCACAGAAGAGAAGAATGAAGGAACAATTCAAGGGCCTATATATATTTGTAAGTGGAGAGAAGAAAACCGCATGGAAGGAGAGATTAAAGACAAAAGGAAGACTGATAATTGATGAAGCAAGAGCATAGAGAAGTACAAAATAAAGACACACTAGTATACATAAGATTTGAAACATAGTTAATATACGTAAGGTTTAGTAGTATATTGACAGTGAAAGTTGAAAAAGAGAATGAGGGAAATAGAAGGTTTCCTTCTCCAATAATGTAACATGGAAGAAATCTTTAGTAAGTGCTGGGAAAATATTTAATTGGTACAGTTAGACATGGTGCATCCTGCCACCTCATGATGGGAAAGTCTCAGGTATCAAGAAAGAGTGAGGGTAAAAATCAGTGTCTATCTCATGACAGACATAACTGTCTGAAGGTTTAATCAATGTAAAAGGTTTTGCTAGGGCTTATGTCTTCCAATGCTTTTTTTTTTAAGTTTAAAAGGAAACAAAGCAAGTACCTACTATGTGCCAGGCTAGGTAATTTACTCGTCATCTCATTTACTCTCCATGAAAAGGTAAAATTATCCCCTTTTTAAAGAAAAGGGAACTGAAACTTAGAAGTGATACATGTAAGACCATGGAGCTAGTAGCTAATTGGAACAGACTTTAAACTCAGGAGTGACTGAAAGGCCTGTGCCCTTTCCATTCCTTAAAAATTTGCCCCCCTCCCCCATCAGTGGAAGACTTTAGTGGTGACTTATATACTGTACACTTGACAAAAAAGTCAAAACTTAACTTCTTGCATGAGATGCAGGCACAATGCTTAAACATTTCTGATAATGAATATAGACAATGGAAAATGAACAAAAGTGGAATTACAGAGAACTCTAAAATTGACAAATTATCAATAGAAACGATAATAATTGAGCCCACATCCCAGAAACAAGATAAGCATGCAATGACCTCTGACAGGATGTGTCCATTAAACTATTGCCAACTCCTATTATTCACGATCTATAAAGCTGCTTGGAAACCTATTCCTTACCAGATAGAAGTGGTTGGGGACTGATAAAGTGGGCTGTGGCAGCAGTGAATGGAAGCTGGGAGAGAGGCAGGGAACATCACTCACCTCTTTCCGTTTCTCCAATAGGCTCTCCAGACGCTCAGGTGCTCTCTGTCCTGGCCCCTTGTTTCGTTCAGCCTCGTACTGACGCTGATTGTTGTCTTTGTGCAAACTCAGTTGGAGGGCTACTCTTACCAGAGAAGTCATTAGCTTCATGGCTTTGAGTCAGGAAAAACAAGATAAGGAAATTGTTATTTAAGTCAGAAGGGAGAGAGTAGGTTCAAAGAAGAAAATAAAGGGTAGCAAAAATGAAAAGCTAGAGCAGGGTGACTCTCAAATTGCAAGACTCACTGTTCTGGAATGAACTTTTTTCTCCCTAACCCCTTTGGGCTTCTTTTAATCCTCACCATATTTCCAATGGTGAGCTATAAGACACATGGGAAAGCTGGAAATTGCCATTGTATTCCACCCACCCTTTTTTATAATTCCACTAACGAGAAACAAATTTGGTTTGGGATTTAAATAATTTTTTTTTAAGCATGAAATAAGGAGCTAAGAGGCAGGCAAGAAAGAAGATACAGGACAAGAGAACAGAGAGAAGCCTTAACAATCCCAGAAGAACATTTATAAAGTAAAAATGAATGCTTACCAGCCAGGGTACTAGTGTGACGAAAGGCACGGACTTGGGAGTCTGACAGGCCAGTGAGCAGGGAGATGAGGCTGTCCATAGGAAAGCCATCATAAAGGAGGCTGTATTGACACTGATAAACCAATGTTCTCACAAATTCACAGAAACTTCCCTGGAACTTCTTCCAGGATGGACCTGGAGCTGTCAGGGGATAGTCTCCTGAGTCCTACAGAGGTTTTTTGAAAAGAATTGGAAAGTTATTAACAAGTCTATGAAGCCATAGGGACATTGGATGTCAAAACCCAATAGTATTTATGTTATCCCTCTTATACCTCCTTTTCTATTCTCAACTCTAGAGGCATATTCAGATAATATCTATGGGCCCCTTTTGCCCCCAAGAGACTAAACTTCTCCTTCTAATGGCTACCCTATTTCCCAGAATCAGAAAGAAGGGAATAAGGAATCTTGTGTTTTGATATAGGAGTGGCATAATAATCTTGGTCTTCTCCTTCCACCTCATTAAACTGTTCTGTTAGGTGTTGGATGATCTCCGAATTGGACATCTTCTTGAACATCTCAGAGGTCACAGTGCCTAAGAAATGGAGGAGATGAGATAGTTACAAGGGAAATAATAATACATCATGACTGTATATATATATATAATATACACACACATCTGAAAAGAAGCTAGAAAATATATTGAAAAGAGCTTAGGTGGGGAATCAGAAGACCCAAATCTGCTATAATCTGTCTGTATATTTGCTATAAGGCAACCACTCTAGAAAACCCAAAGAAATTAAGCAGTGCAAAACTACAGTTAAAAAACAAACAAACAAACAAAAAAGAAAACAAAGACAGCAATACAACTACACCAAATTTGGGATACTTGTAATACCACCTGCCCCAATAAATTGGGTCATGGACTCTGGGGGCCCATAGCTGCAGTGAAGAAATATGCAATAAAGTGGCTGAGGAATAAGGAATAAGAAAACAAAATATTTCATCCAGAGAAAGGAAAACTAAAAGGTGTCTGATGATCCATTTTTAATTTGTGACTATTATTAGTATGATTAGCTATTTTTCCACAAAGGGTCTTGTCTCCAAACCAACACAGTTCCTTATTGGATCCCTATTTACCAGTCAGCAAGGTAGTTAAATAACTGAAACTTTTCTTATGCTTTACCTTCTCACTTCATTTAGGAAATGCTTAATCCTACTTGTCTAAATGGAGGAAAATTTCATAACATGGGAGCAGAAGGCTGGAGACCAGAAAGAGAAGTTTTCTCACCTTTACATCCACAAGATCGAATGAAAAAGTTAATGAGCTCTAGGAATGCTGCATCCTGGTTTTGCTTGTAGCTCTCCAGCCACTCATCTACCAAAGACTAGGAAAACAATGTGGATGATTTAAATTTCTGGCAATATAACAGACTAGAAATCCTGCATCTGAACTTCTGGTTAAAAAATTTAAAAGCATGTTTTAAAATGTATTGCTGAACTGGAATGAAAGGTAAAATTCTGTGTAGTCTAAAAATGAAGTGAAGACAGTGATCCCTGGAATAAGCCAACTGACTTTTGCCCTAAGGGTTTCTACTGAACCCTGGAACCATGACCTTCTGTACAGATGACTACATGGACATCAGAGCATAGGAGATGGAGCCTAAGGACCTTTCAAAAGGAGGTTCCTGCCTAGAGCTTTGCCCCGCAAAGAGGTACATCCTCATAAAAGCAGGATGAGAAATCAACCTATAGGTCAGAAGAAAACAACAAGAAAACTATCTTATTACGACCTCAGTGTAGAGCGGGGAGAAAAAAAAAGAATTCTTCTTTGAGAATTCATAACTGTCCAGAGCCATACTACCTATATGATCAGAATAATCTCAATTGAAGAACTGAAAGTGATTCTGGAATGTCCCCAGTCAACTACCAGAAACAAATGCAAACTTCTCTATTAAATCCCAACTTCAACACAGGCCCCAAAGAATTCCAATGTACAGAGCTTCATGGAAAATGAGCAACCCTGGCTGGTGTGTATCAGGGGACTGAGAACCAGCCTTCAAACCAAAAGGTTGCCAGTTCGATTCCCAGCGCACATGCTGGGTGTGGGCTAGGTCCCCAGTTGGGGACATGTGAGAGGCAACCAATTGATGTAACTCTCACACATGGATATTTCTCTCCCTCTCCTTCTCCTTCCATTCCCCTGTCTCTAAAAGTAAATAAATAAAATCTTAAATAAAAAAAAAGAAAAGAATGGATCATGGTAAAACCTAGTAAAGAAACAAAGCACTGAAAGAAAGAATCAGCAGGAAAAACAGACAGCAGAATTATATTCACAGACTTCAGACACTGGAGTTATCACAGATTACAAAATTATTATGCTTGTTATGATTAAAGAAATGAAAGAGAAGCCTGAAATAAGCAAAGAACAATTAATTTTGAAAAGGGCCAAACAAAACTTGTTGTATTAGAAAAGATATTAAGTAAAATAGAAAACTTTACCCTGGCTGGTAGCACAGTGGATAAAGGCGCCGGCCTGCAAACCCAAAGGTTGCAGGTTCGATTCCCCAGCCAGGGCACATAATCAGGTTGCAAACCAGGTCTCCAGTCAGGTCTGTGGCTGGAGGCAGGTGAAAGGCAACCATACACTGATGTTTCTCTCCCTCTCTGCCTCTCTCCCTTCCCCTCTTTCTAAAAATAATGAAATAAAATCTTTAAAAAAAATAAATAAATAAAATAAAATAGAAAACTTCAATGAATAAATTAAAAGCAGATGGTAAACAGAAGATGAATAAACTGGAAGATTAAGTGAAAGAAATTATCCAAAATGCAGCCCAAACACTAGGAGAAACAATGAAAGAGCTACTTAGAGACATGGAGAATATAGTGAGAAGTTCTAATGGTACCAAACTGATTTTTAGAAGATAAAATTTGAGAAAGAGGCAATATTTCAAAAGTGCTTTCTATAATTGTTGAAAGATATCAATCCTCAGAGTCTGAATAGCAATAGATCTCAAGCATGATAAAACATCCTTTAAAACATCTTGCCCTGGCTGGTGGCACAGTGGATAAGGTGCTGACCTGCGAACCCAAGGTCGCCAGGGCAACATAACCAGGTTGCAAGCCAGGTCTCCAGCCAGATCCATAGCTGGAGACAGGTGAAGGGCAATCATACACTGATGTTTCGCTCCCTCTCTGCCTCTCTCACTTCCCCTCTCTGAAAAATAATAAATAAAATCTTTTTAAAAAATGAAAAAATGAAAAAATATCTTAACACAAAAGCAAAAAAGTCTTAAAACAGTCACAACAAAAGGAGATCACTTTCAAAGAACTGGCATTCAACACTTAACAAACAAAAACATTTACTAATTTGATCTGTACAAATATATTGAAGCCTAGCCATATCTGGCTATTAGATCAAATCAAAATTAAAAATTCAGTTTCTAAGTCACACCAACAACATAGCAAATGCTCAATATCAACATGGAGCTAATGGATACTGTACTAGACGATGGTGATATAGACCATTTCCATCCTTACAAATTGTTTCATTAGACAGCACTAACAGACTAAAGACTGATAACTGACTTTCAGCAGCAATAAGGGAAGTCAGAAGACAGCGGAATAATATTTTTAGTGTGCTGAGAGAAAAAAATGTCATCTTAAAATTCTATATAGAGCAAACAACCTTTCAAGAACAAGGATAAAAGCCTTGGCCAGGTGGCTCCGTTAGTTGGAGCATTAGCCCATATATGAAAATATCTGGAGGTTCTATTCCTTCTCAGGTTGTGGATTTGATCCCCAGTTGGGGCACATATGATAGGCAACTGATCAATGTTTCTCTCTCACATCAATGTTCCTCTCTCACGCCCTTCTTCTCCCTCTAAAGTCAATAAAAATATCCGCATGCGAGGATTTTTAAAAAAGAACAAAGGCAAAGACATTTTATACAAATAAAATAATAAATTTGTTAAACTCTATCTAAAGGAAAATTTAAAAGATAAACATTGGACAGCAAGGAAGACAAACAAAGAAAATGATAAAAATGCAGGTAAGTATAAATGAACATTGTATAAAATAGCAATGTCTAATACCAAAAAATCCAGGAAGAGGGAAGACTCCCAAACTCTTTCTATGAGGCCAGTATTATTCTAATCCCAAAACCAGGGCAACACACCTAAGAAAGAAGGCTACAGGCCAATGTCTCTGATGACCATAGATGCTAAAATTCTCAACAAAATATTGGCCAACCAGATTCAGCAGTATATTACAAAGATCATACACCATGATCAAGTGGGCTTCATCCCAGGGATGCAAGGATGGTACAACATTCATAAATTAATAAATGTAATATACCACATCAACAAATTAAAAGATAAAAACAATATGATCATATCAATAGATGCTGAAAAAGCATTTAATAAAGTACAGCAACAATTTATGATAAAAACCCTCAGCAAAATGGGAATAGAGGGAGCATACCTCAACATCATAAAGGCCATCTATGAGAAACCTGAAGCCAACATCATACTTAACAGACAAAAACGGAAAGCTTTCCCCCTAAGATCAGGAACGAGACAAGGCTGTCCAGTTTCTCTACTTCTATTCAACATTGTCTTGGAAGTTTCTAGCTATAGCCATCAGAGAAGAAAAAGGAATCAAAGTATCCAAATTGGAAAGGAGGAAATCAAACTGTCATTATTTGCAGATGATATGACAGTGTACATACAAAACCCAATAGGCTCCACCCAAAACTTACTCAACCTAATAATCAAATTTAGCAAAATAGCTGGGTATAAAGTCAATATCCAGAAATCAAAAGCATTTTTGTATATCAATAATGAAACAACAGAAATAGAAGCGAAAAAACAAATCCCATTTACCATAGCAACAAGAAAAATAAAGTACCTAGGAATCAACTTAACTAAGGAGGGAAAAGACCTGTACGCAGAAAACTACAGAACAATGAAGAAAGAAATCAAGGAAGATACAAATAAGTGGAAGCATATACCATGTTCATGGATGGGAAGAATTCACATCACTAAAATGTCCATACTACCCAAAGCAATCTACATATTCAATGCAATCCCAATTAAAATACCAATGACAGACTTCACAGAAATAGAAAAAATACTTCAAAAATTTATATGGAGCCCAAAACACCCAGGAATAGTCACCGCAATCTTGAGAAAGAAGAACAAGGTATGAAGAACCACAATACCAGACTTCAAACAATACTACAAGGCTACTGTCATCAAAACTATCTGGTACTGGCATAAGAATAGACATATAGATCAATGGAACAGAATAGAGAGCCCAGAAATTAACCCAGGACTCTATGATCAACTAATTTTTTTTTTAAAGATTTTATTTCATTATTTTTAGAAAGAGGGGAAGAGAGAGAGGCAGAGAGGGAGAGAGACATCAATGTATGGTTGCGTTTCACCTGCCTCCAGCCACAGACCTGACTGGAGACCTGGCTTGCAACCTAGTTATGTTGCCCTGGCTGGGAATCGAACCTGCAATCTTTGAGTTCACAGGCCAGCACCTTATCCACTGTGCTACCAGCCAGGGCAACTAATATTTGACAAAGGGGGAAGGAACATCAAATGAAGTAAAAATAGTCTCTTCAACAAATGGTATTGGGAGAACTGGACAGCAGCATGCAAAATGATAAAACTAGACCACCAACTTACACCATACACCAGAATAAACTCAAGATGCATAAAGGATTTAAACATAAGCAGTGCCACCATAAAGGTCCTGGAGAAGAATATAGGCAGTAAACTTTTGGATATCCTACGCAGAAATACGTTTACTGATAATTCACCAAGGGCAAAGGAAATAAAAGAACAAATCAACAAATGGGACTATATCAAATTGAAAAGTTTCTGTTCAGTTAAAGAAAACATTAGCAAAATTCAAAGGGAACCAACTATATGGGAAAACATAATTGCCAATGATACCTCAGACAAGGGTTTGATCTCCAAAATATATAAAGAACTAATGCGACTCAACACCAGGGAGACAGACAGCCCAATTAAAAAATGGGCAAAA